>OY997380.1:6899615-6959615 GCA_963921505.1 Phakellia ventilabrum | reverse complement strand
GCTTTCTTCATCAGGCAATACCGGAATGGCACAGGTGCTACATACACCTGTAACACCTGTATTGCCTGATGAAGAAAGCCAAAGAGCTATCGAATAAAATTTTGCCAAACTACTGTCAGTTCCAAATATCTACGAAGCATAGCTACTGTAATAGCTGGTACGGTAACCACATGTATGACTCTCAAGCAATACATGACTTATAGTGACTCCTAGAGTAGGTACAACTTAGTCACCTACAGAAATGTCAACAGCTATCTTTTATCAGCTCCGTGCTGCATTAGATCACGCGTACATTGTGTAATTCGATTAACAAAACCACACACCAAACCACGCACCCTACGTCGCGTAGCACGCGATGAAATGGACTAGGCTCGAGCTCCCTCCCCGTTATTCTACATGGTGTGAGAAAAGCTGGGGAGTGGAGCCTGGGAACGAGGATAATACACTGTACATGTACGTGGCAGCCTCAATGTGTGAGACTTCTATCTAGCATGTACGATCCAGGCCAATACTGGAATGAAGTATGGGTAATGAGGTCATTACTAATATGATCGAGGTACATGGCCATCACTGGACCATGTATGAATTTCGCTGTTGTAGATAAAGGTTATAAATTTCTATACAGAGTGTGTCATGTGTACAATAATACGTATATGTACACGTACACATACATGTATACTCCCTTACCTCCAGGGTTCCCATGACGACGGCATTCTCCATGGCTCCATGCAGCTTGCTGGCGTCGATCCTGCTGAACACGTCCTGTGGGCCCGGGGGTGGCTCGGTCGTAGTGGTGGGCTCGTCTGAGGGAGCCTGGTTCGAGGACGGCTGGGATGACGAGGGCTGGGGACTACAGGGAGAGGGGAGGAAAGTGATGGCCCCATTCCCAGGTTCTACAATTCAGTGTCATTCCCAGGTTCTACAACCCAGCCTCATTCCCAGGTTCTATAACCAAGTCTCATTCCCAGGTTCTATAACCAAGCCTGATTCCCAGGTTCTACAACTCGGCCTCATTCACAGCAAAGCCATGGGCTCCTAGCTGATACAGTTACAACCAAACCTCATACCCAGGTTTTATACCATACCCAGGTTCTCATTCCCAGGTTCTATAATCAAGCCCCATACCAAGGTTCCCATTCCCAGGTTCTATAATCAAGCCTCATATCCAGCTTGGTTCTATAACCCAGCCTTATTCCCAGGTTCTATAACCAAGTCTCATTCCCAGGTTCTATAACCAAGCCTGATTCCCAGGTTCTACAACTCGGCCTCATTCACAGCAAAGCCATGGGCTACTAGCTGATACAGTTACAACCAAGCCTCATACCCAGGTTCTCATTCCCAGGTTCTATAATCAAGCCCCATACCCAGGTTCTCATTCCCAGGTTCTATAATCAAGCCTCATATCCAGCTTGGTTCTATAACCCAGCCTCCTTCCCAGTTTCTGTAACCCATTCTCACTCAAAGGTTCATAAACTTGCCTCATCCACCAGCATTTTTTTTTGCAGAGTATAAAAGTGCTAGTGAGTGGAGACAGGGATGTGATCACATGGCTGTCACATGACTCACGCAGGCTCCGGTTCCTCAGCATCCCTCAGCAGTGGGTGCATCATCTTGGTAGAGTGGTAGTCAGGTGATCGGCGGGG
This sequence comes from Phakellia ventilabrum, assembly GCA_963921505.1. NCBI lineage: Eukaryota > Metazoa > Porifera > Demospongiae > Axinellida > Axinellidae > Phakellia > Phakellia ventilabrum. Next base: position 6,957,972 of record OY997380.1, on the reverse strand, counting down.
GAGCTCGCTGTAGCTGCGAGGACGCTGTGTGTGTGTGTGTGTGTGTGTGTGTGTGTGTGAGAGCGTGTGTGTGTGTGTATGTGTGTGTGTGTATGCGTGTGTGTACATGTGGAAGGATATAGAGAGAAATAGTAACATGCCTGGCTAGCTCCAGGCTGGCCTCCTTTTCTCCTACTGTATCACTCAATACACACATGTACACACACTCACACACACACACACACACGCACACACACACACACACACACACTGTACTAGTCTGTCAGACTCACAGATTCAGTTGACCTCTTCCTCTCCTTCTCCTGAACAGCTGTCTCCTCAACCTTCTTCCAGTCTGTGCAGCAACATCAGCACAGCAGTAACAAGCACTGACCATATTAATACACACACACTGACTCTAAATTCAAATTTTTCTCTATGGATAATTAGATACACCAACGCTACTCATCATGCCTCTGTAACTGGAGTACCTAAATATGGTCATACAAGTATGCTTGCTGGTTTCATCACATGGACAGTGGTATGCATTGCTGCCATGGAAACCTATGTAGTACCCCGCACCACCCAGTCATTATAACAGCTTTGTTTACAAGCACAGACCCACACACGGACATAAGTAGCACGATAAAAGCATTTGGCAACAGTAAAACCAATTACTATTTGTTGTGGATATAGTAGGAACCATAATCTACATGTCCCGGTATTCCTAATCACATGATCATAGGAGATTGTCACATGACCACTGATTGCCCCTCCCTCTCAGGTGGAGTTCTCTTGCCAAGCACTGGCCAAGACTCTCTACGAACGCATGTTCAAGTGGATTGTGGCCTCTCTATAGCTCGGTGAATGTATATGAAGAATGTGTAGTCTATAGCCTTGCCCTCAGGCCCTACCTTTTTCGAGGGGAAAGCCCGGAGACGAGGCTATGACGTCTGCTGGTATTGAGGTAATCTTGAATTTCTAGATGCGATTGCTTTCAAACTTCACAGACGGTTGCCACCATTACTGGCTCCTATATCCTCCCGTTATTTTACGTACTCTTGAGTCACAGCACTATTTACTCACAGTTACGTGACTTCCCGGCTCGTTCATTGACCGCACGACGGTTGCTCTTGAAAGAGGTAGATCTCTTGAGGGCATGTATGACATCCTCCGCCGTCATGGTAGGATCTAGAGAGAGGGAGGGGGGAGGGGGGGGGTGGAGTGGGGGGAGAGGGAAAGGTTTAAATTGGCACATGAAACTACAGGGGTTCCGCCCACACCAATCTGACCACCTCTCAGCTTCTTTGTTCCAATGCTTACAGCACTTACCTAACATACAAAGAAATATTATCAAAATATTTATATTCAGATTTTCCCTACCACTCAAAGCCTCCTATATGGGCAGAACTCTAAAGCTAGTTCATAATACCAATTGATGAAACCTTCTTAACTGCAAGTATACATAAAACTGTGCTTGTTTCGCGTCAGAATAATGTTCGTTTTCTACCTGGGACTGCCACATGTATTGATACATGTGACAAGGATCAGTCCCCAGTCCACTCACCAACGGGGAGTTTGGTCTTGGGGCGTGCACGTGGCTCACTCTTCACCTCCACTGAGGTGGACTCCACCTTACTGAAGGAGCTGCTGCGAACACGAAGGCCACGGTGATCATAGGAGGTGCTCTCTTCGGAGTCTGAGTAGCGGAGGGTGTGGGAGGAAGAGACGGAGGGAAGTACGTGGGATGGAGGAGGTCAGGGGAGGATGGAGGAGGGGAGGAGGAGTGGGGAGGAGGGGAGGGAGGAAGGAGGGGTGGGGAGAAGGGCAGAGGGGAGGAGAGGATGGAGTAGGGGTGGGAGGAAGGAGGGGTGGGAAGGAGGGGAAAGGATGGAGGAGAGAGGAACGCAGGGTAGAATGGAGGAGCGAAGGGAGAATGGAGGAGGAAGGGAGGAAGGGAGGGGAGGGGAGGGGAGGGGAGGAGGAGAGGGGAGGAGGGGAGGGGAAGAGGGAGAGGAGGGGAGGAGGGGAGGGGAGGGGAGGAGAGGAGGGAAGAGGGGAGGGGAGGAGAGGAGGGAGGAGGGGAGGGGAGGAGGGAGGAGGGGAGGGGAGGAGGGAGGATGGGAGGGGGAGGAGGGGAGGGGAGGGGTGGAGAGGAAGGGAATTGACGATGCTGTACAAAGAAGTAAAACTACATGTGCTTGCATTGCTCATGCTACAAAAGCCATTCCATTGTAATTCTAGAAAGAATTCTGCACATGTATTACCCCCACCCTATACAAGCGCACGTGGTACTGCACATGTAATAGCCCCACCCCTATACATGTGGCTTGATCATAGAGATTACGATTGTCCATGCAATACATGTACATGTACGGTACATGTACACTGAAACTGCTTGTGCATGTACAATATCAAAGTCATGTGATCTCACTATCGGCTCACCTGATGGTGTCCTCTGCCTTCCCCGAGGTTTATCTACAACGTCACCTCTCTTTTCCCCTACAGCTGAAGGAAATAATGAAGCAGTGATGGAAGGTATTGCTACGTATCTCGTACATCTAACGACACACCAGATTGCAGGATGTCAAAAGACATACCAGGCTCTCCTCCATTTCAGGGAGATCGAGCCTCGGGAAGAGGAGATATACTTATTAAGACAACTGTAATTCTTTATAATTCTTTATAATTTGCTGTGGTGCCAATGGGCCCTGAAGATTAGCTACAAGAAGTGTACGTAAGCGCTAAGTCCCATAAATTCCTCTCGCCCTTATCGTCACTCATGTGAGAAAGTATATCAGCTCCCAACACCTCCCCGTTGAGGTAATTATCAGAGTAGAGCCAAAACAGATTATATGACCATAAAATAAACCCTTCTGTGTATCTGCAAAAAGCATGTCCCTGGGGACAAGACTAGTAACGTTTGTACCACGGTCCTAGTGGATAGAAAATTACAGGTCCTTTTAAGGGTACGTACTTGTACTTGGGCTGGCTTTTTGTAAGTCCTTGAACATCTGCTGGTACCAGCCGGTGCTCTTTGTCGTCATGGCAACTTTTATGGCGGGATCAGGGCTGGGAGATTTCGCAGTCCTCCTGGCAGGTTCTGGAGCTGTGGGATACACATGTATGCAGTATTGTTTACATGCATGAATTAACATGTACATGTACAATGTATACTTTCAAAATAATTATGTAAATATGATCGTTGTGGCAGTGTCGGGTAGAAAACGAATGTGATTTCATTGTCTACATGTATTTCAATCGTGTCACTGCATGTCCATAAATTCCTATTAAGGGTGGGGCTCATATGTGCTGCGTAGAAGCTTCAATGTGTCAGGCTACTACGCAGCGAATATGAGCACACCCTTAACACTTAACGGACTATCTGTGACATACATGTAGAAACTGTCAAGACTTTATTCAGTTGGACTAACTGGATCGTCCCCTACGGGATAATCATTAAAACTGGTAAGTTTTAATAAAACGTTGCCAGTTCTGCTATGTTAGTAACACTTAAAGCACTCTCTGTGACATAGAAACTGTCAAGACTCTATTTAAACTGACCAGTTGGACTAACTGGCCCGTCCCCTAAGGGATAATGGCAGATCACAGATACAGCACTTTGACTGTAGCATGTGATGTAATCGAAACACGCAACAGAATATATTGCGTCTGTTTTCTATCTGTGACTGTCACCGTGGCTAGAATTGTCTACATGATATGTACACTATAAGCTGGTACAGCACAAACACATTCCCATGTCTCATATTTCATGTCACATACATTCTCGCAAGGAGCTCATTCCCATGTCACCCACGGGCACACACACTGATAATGTCAGGGGTTCATTTAGGAAAATTCCCAAGGGGGGGGGGGGGGGGGGCAAAAGCACGTTGGAAAACATTTTGGGAGGGCGTGCGTATAGTGATCAAGATTCAATTTTGAAGGGTTGAAATCCCAAGGGGGGCACAAAGTTTCCAAGGGGAGAGGGGGAGGGGGGGGGGGAACGAAAGGTCCCTCTCCCCCTCCCCCTAAATGAAGCCCTGAATGTACACCTGGCTGTTCCTGCTGCTGATCACTGGGGGGTTGGCTGGCCACCTGTTCCTCGGCCCTGCCCTCTTCCTGCTGAAAGCTCTGGAACTCCTCAGCAGGCGGAGCGTTAATTATTTCCCACTCATCCATATTAGGAGTGCCTGTGAAAGAGAGGGAGGGGAACATAATTAAGTGGGAGAAGGCTGAGCGAACCCCAAACTGGAGTGTAGGGTACTCAGGTTTCTGGTAGCCTCATTCCCAGGCCTCCCCCGCTCCGTGCGCGTTACGTAATGCGAGCGAGCAAAGCGAGTGAGAGGAAAAGCGGGGGAGGCCTGGTATCATTTATCACGTGCCGTGACATAGGGTAGACTTAGGGTAGACTCAATTAACCGGTTGAGTGCACAGCTTAGCAACGTGCCCACGCATTCCGTCCCCCTCCAAGATCCTCTCAAGAGTCAGGATCTTGGAGGGGGACGGAATGCGTGGGTACGTTGCTAAGCCGTGCACTGATAACCAACATAAATCTTTAGCACATATTTATTGCCATGCCCTAGCAACTGTTGCTAGATGCAGATGACTTCAACCAGGAGAGGTAGACGTTTATACCCCCCTCCCCCACAGCGAAAGAACTTCTAAGCGAAATTTCTCGTCACAGACTCCACATTTGCTGAAAATAAATCTCGTATGCGATTGGTCACTGTATATACAGTATACATTGTATCTTAAACTAATTCATCCAAATGACAAATAGCATTCGAACTATCGTCATACATGTAGCAACTTTAGAGAAGGACTGACGGCTGCAACCTGATTAGACCCTTTGGAATTCCAAAACAGAAAGGTGTCTGTGACAAGAAATTTCATTTCGAACATCAGATGTTCTTTCGCGGGGGAGGGGGCCTGAACGTCTGGGCACAAGACTATACACAGAACTTCTGATACCGTATAGCGGGTTATTTTCGTGGGGTGCCAATTTTCGTTATTTTCGTGGTCAACCGACAAGTCACGAAATTTTCCACCCACAAATTTTACGATCTGCTGTACAAAGTCGAGCGTCATCGCGCATTCGCAATAAAATCACCACGAAATTTAGAACCACGAAAATTATTTCTAACGACCTCGCGAGCTTTTCACGAAAATTTGCACCCACGAAAATAACCCGCTATACGATACTTACATGTATAACAATATTACACCCACCATTTATGTCCTGTTGGGCGGAGTCTCCATCAGCCGTGCTCTGTGCTAGATCAACGGTAAAGCTCTGAATGTCCTGGAGTATTGCATCACACACTTGCACGTTGGCCCCACCCCCTTGACCATTAGCCACACCCCCTCCAGCCGGGCGAGATTTACAGGGGGTGGACCAAGTCTGGAGTGGCATGTGAGCAGGAGGGCAAAGCATAGCAGTACAGTACCGTCACACTGGTAATGGTATGTACTGAAAGCTCTTACCAAAGAGTTTGATTCTGGACATACAGGCACATGTACTAGCCAAGTATATAGGCAAATGCATTTAATTTAGTAAAAGTCATTTATCAATCCACATGCACGTACATGTAGGCTAATGTAATTGACCTTTAACTCTATAGTATACTGCCCTTTCAATGTCTAGTACACTGCCCTCTCAAATCCAGTATACCATTATAGTATACTGCCCCTTCAATGTCTAGTATACTTCCCCCACAAAGTCTAGTACACTGCCCACTCAAGTCCAGTATACCATAGTATACTGCCCCTTCAATGTCTAGTATACTTCCCCCACAAATTCTATAGTATACTGCCCCCTCAAAGTCCAGTTTACTACTCCTTCAATGTCTAGTATACTGCCTCCACAAAGACCATAGTATACTGTCCCTTGAATGTCTGTATACTACCCCCACAAGGTATAATATATGCCCCCCTTATAATACAAATTTAGCTCACTGAGAGAGGTTGTTTGACACTTACCATGGACGGTGGCCGAGGTTTTGCAATCGGCTCCGAGGGAGTGATGGGTGTGCGAGGAGTGAGAGGTTGTGAGGAGGTGGGCGTGGGAGGTTTGTACTGGTAGCCGTTGGAAACCGGGGGAGGGGCGGGAAAAGTAAAGGATTGGCCGGGCTTGCTCGGTGAGGCCAGGGAAGGGCGTGTCTTGGTGCTGTGTGTGTGTGTGTGTGTGTGTACATATGTGTATGTGTGTGTGCATGTGTGTGTGTGTGTGTGTGTGTGTGTACGTGAGTATGTGTGTATGTACGTGTGTTCCATTCACTAATGTGCAAAAAACACAACAAAAGCTGAATGGAAATAAGAACAGGAAGCTGGTATGTTCTCCAATTCCACCCCCCAGGCAGACCAGACAGCCAATAGGCCGGCCTTTCGTCCTTTATTGCTATCGCGGTGGGACTCATCAGTTGGCTACCACGCTCTGCCACCAACTGCAACAAGATGGTACGGTCAGAACAACTTAGTATTGTTGTATATGTTACTGGCAGTGACCATAACCAACCATCTGCCAAACTACTGTAGCTACTGTACATGTGCCGTAAGGGAACCGTAAATTTTCCATGTCCATACATACATACCAGCATGCTCTGGAATAGGTATCTAGATGTAGGAACGAGACGACACTGTTAGAATGCTTCATATGAAGCCCTGCAAGAAACCACACAGCTGTCTGTCTGAGGGACGAGGAGGCGTGCAGCAGTTACTGCATTCCAAAACCCGATGCTATTACAGCATAGGTCACATTCCAGCACAAATCGAATTTCAGCTGCCATCACATTCATCAGTTGTCAGAATGTAAACAGCCCAGACGGTCTGTCAGTGAATTCATTGCTAAGCTAAAGTCAGCTCATGCACACGAGAACATTACGAAACAATGAATACCTACATCATTGTGCCTCTTGGCTTAAGCTTGCGTCTAGGCTGTATAGAGTTTCACATATCCAGAATGTTGGGGTGGTCCCATTAGACCCAGATAGGTGAGGATCCACTGTGCGTCTGTATAGCCTCGTTCCCAGGCCCACGTGTGCGTTTCATTTTAGTGCAGCTGTAGGGCTGGTATATTTTCTCACGTGCGTGACGCGTAGAGTAGAAGGGTGAATTTTTGCGTGGGCTGCACTGCAGTTCTCGGACAACGAAGGAAGGCAGCGAGTCTATACTTCTTGCAGCTACTCTTCAGAGCCCGTTTGTACCACAGACCAAGCGCTGAAACAATGTCACCAGCAGAAGGTAGAGAAGTGCAAACGGCTTTCGAGCAGTCCCTGCCCACACGCAATTAAGTAAGTCGAATCACGTGAGAAAATATACCAGGCTCTCTAGCAACGTGCAGAGAGCCTGGGGACGAGGCTAGCGTCTGTATACAGCTCCGCATAGTTCATAATTAACTCATATGGAATGAATTACACGCCCAGTGAACACCCAAATGCAAAGAATTAGGATGGCTATGAAATTACAAATTTGAATTACTGCAGAATGGTATTCTCCAATTACCTGAATTAGATTAGTAAAATAGAATTACTCTTGGGTGGAGGTTAATAGGGGACTAATTAGCTGGTGGCTTTTGCCAAATTGAGCACACACAGGTACAAGTATGGCCTAATGACCATGACAGAGTCTTCTGTTGCCATTGGCTGAGGAGTGTTTGGTACACATGTACTTAGGAAATTACTCCCAATGGGGTGGGATAATAACAGATTGGGGGGGGGGGGGGGGGTGGATGTCTAAAGATGTCCCAAGTAGGGTATACATATTATTATAATACATGTATGGTGGCCATGGCCTACAAGATTTTACATTGGGGGTCGGGGGTGCTTCGAAGCATGAATTACTAGGAGGTCTGCCCCCCCCCCTGCCACAGATTTTTTCCTTCCCCGAGGCTGATTCAAAAAGCCATTTTGGAGTCAAATTTATGGACCTTGAAATTCTGGTGACTGATATAAGTAGAAGTACCCCTTTGAAGAGATTTTGTACAGAGAAAATAGACTATTTTGAGCTTTAAATATTATCTGTATTAACACGTTTTGTGATCTGTATAATTAATTACTTCTGTTGGCAAGATTTTAGGTGGCCTTTAGGGTGAGCAGGGGTGATTCCCAGAGTTCCCCCCCCCCCCCCCCTCCTAGCATTAAAACCTGCTGAGTGTGATATTAACACATATACGGTAGAAGTGTTATCGCCTCTCGACTGATCTCCGCCCACACATAATTAATGAAATTAAATTCCATGACAAAATATACTAAGCTCTCCAGAAACAAGTGTAATGCGTACAGGAGCCTGGGGAGGCTATCAAAGCAGCTCATATAACAACATGAAACCTAGCAGGGTTCATTTTACATGGGTGGAATGACTGGAAAGAAATCCAGACACTTCAAAGGGATAGGCGTGTAGCCCAGAGCTATGGAAAACTCGCTGTAACTGCTCTCTTGAAACACTATACCCTCGATCTTCTCACACACGCGTGTGTTGAATTTGTGCATCTGGCGGTACATACATGTACATGCACATGTACCTGGACATACGTACATGTGCACATGTGAAGGACATGTAATAATATTATACCCAAGTCAAAAGTTAGCGAGTTCTCGTGAAATGTGGAGAGTATTCATGAGTTTCACACGGCATTTAATCCACCAATTCTCGTGAAGACTCATACATTCCTGTGAATGTGTATGTGCATATACTTACATACATGACTAGTTAGTACAATATTTTCATATTAGTCAAATTTGCACACTGTGATTTTAGCATTGAGTCATCTCAAGGAATGAGTAATTACGCATATAGCTGTGTGTATGATGTACACATTCTTCAAGCTTCCAGTGCCTGCATGCATAATACAATTTTCACATACATGTACACGTACATCCGTGGGAATAATCAGGAGCTCATAACTTGGTATAATACACGTAGCATCTGACCAGCAATCAGAAGGTCCTGGGTCCAATCCCCAGCAGGGCTCCCATTTCTGTTTCACTGACAATCTCTCAATACTATTTCTTCCACCTTTGATGATTCGCATATGTGATTATGTCCACTTGAACTACTGAGCCCAGAGGCACAGAGTTACCCCCCTCCCCGCGAAAAATTTGTAACCATATAAACTGCCCTTCCTTATCTATATGCTTGGAAATCAGTGAATATCTAAGGAATTACATGTCGGAATTCCCTGAGGGTACTCCCGCACATTCTGTGTTAGCCAGAGCTTGAAACATGTCACTAACTAAGTTACATGCCTTGCAAGGCAAAGACCTACAAGCGTGTACATGTACATACCACTGCAGTGATGCAGGAAAAAAACGTGGAGCATGTGAGCTATCGGAATCGCAGAAGTGGACCAGGAGAGCTATGCATAAGACTGCAATGCAAATTAGGCTTATGCACATGACAGCGGTGATGAGCGGATATTGACCCAGGGTTTCTACCAGATTTTACACGTGTATCTCAACACTGCGAGATACACATACATATTGTTGGTAGGGCAGGACACACCTCTCTTATAAAGGTCACTCCAGAAGACCCAATTACTGAATTAAGAAATAAATTTCAAGTCCCAAAGTGTGCGTTAAATAGATCGAGGTTCAACCACATTGTAATATTATGTTATCATAGCATTTGGCTGCAACGTTTAGAATTAGCTTATCGGCCTAATGCCTCCTGTAATTATCAATACCTTTAGGAGTGCATGTGTGTATGGGTGGTTATGAAATGTGGTAAGACATTCGTCTGCTGGTGGCTGTGAGATAAAAGGTCATTGTATCATCTACCTATCAGTAGTAAGCCTGGGAAGAATTGTTTGCCTGTCAAGGGGCTATATAGGCTTCACAACAAAGGGTAGGGTGTAGGCATCAGTCGATTACGCTCAGTATTAGCCTCATCTCCATGCAGCGCAGGCTCTTGTGTGTGTAGCCTGGTACATTTTCTCAAACAATTTGACTTACTTGACTTATTAAAAGAGTGATTGTGAATTAACTGATAATAATAGTATGGACGGAGGTTGGCTCATTATACCAGCACAAGTTGAAGTACGCATAATGGAGTGCATTAAACATAAATGTGTAAGGTGCCACACAAAGGGAACCAGTGGGTGCCTTGTTCACGCCTGGCAATTTGTTTGGGAATAAACACGTCGGATAGAGGAGTTGGGGTGGAGGATGGCGGATGGCGTGGAGGATGGCGAGGAGGATGGCATGGAGACCTCCGTCAGGTTACAATACAATCAGTATTCATCCTTTGTTGGCTTAAGCTGGACACTTATTGAACATATAATGAAAATGACTCCCATCCAGAGGAGGTTGGAAGGCATCACGTCCACTATACTGTCAGATGATGTAATGCGATAGTCTGGAGCAGAGAGGAGCAGTGTGGCCACTCCGCGAGTGATCTTGTGTAAGTTTAGCGGTTTTCTAAAGTAAAATAGTTAGAATCTGAGCTGTAAAACCGCTACCATATCTTCAATAACATAGCTTCAAGAAATACTTATCCACAGTATTCAAGCTGAATCTTTCCACATCACGGTTCTACACTCGCAAGCCAAGGTTTTTGAGGGAGTGTACCCAACCGTACCCTTGAAGGTTGTGGAGATATAAAGCGTTCTTTGGGCCAGATACCGTATAACTTTGCATAACTACCATATTCTTCTCCATGGAATGCTATTAACTGTATGTAACGTCATGCAATATTTGACGGACACGTGATACCTTTCAACCTCCTCTAACTCCTGTCTGTCCATCCCTCCATGTACATGACTGTGAATTTATTCTTAACAATATGTAGCATACATGTATATTACCTCAAAGCCAGCTGTAATTATAAAAAGTACCGGGGTCTTTAGCATCACCTTTCTCCACAACCCTTGCTTCCATTGTTTATGACTACCCACTTCTCGTCCAGCTATGCAATATTGTGTTTGCTATGTGCACATGTTTACATGTAGATAAAGCTGTTAGGAGATGGCTGGCACTGGTGGTATGCAATTTAGCTTCAAATTGTTAGTATACAAACATGAGAAGCCAGGATGCTGGCAGTTTGATAACTTCCATCCCAGACACTACATTCCGCTTAAGTATGAGACCAGACCAGTAAATTAGTGAACAGCTTCTAGGCTGCCGTGTACGTACATGTACATGTACATGCACATACATGTATACATGTAGCAGTCATCCCATCCAGGCAGCACAGCTCAATTTGCTGCAGGCGTGGTGAAGGAGAGTGTGAATGCGTCTACACAAGAAGACACAAGACGACACCAACAACTCACACTGTGTACATGTACATGTACATGCATGCTTTTGTTGCAAAACCTGAAAAATCCTGTCCAAGCACACACCAACTTAACAACCACTGTTAAGTTGGTGTGTGCTTGGACAGGATTTTCCTTGGAGTTTCTCAAGATTAGTGGGAAGAGTATACACCCAGCTAATGAAGTCAACCAGCACCCCTGTTAGTCACGTGGAGCCTGACCATTGCGAATGGTCAGGCTCCGCGTGACTACACCCCTGTACGTTTTTTGAATGAACACATGGCCAAGCTTTGTGCCAGTTGGACCCCAGTTTATTAAACTTTACCAGCAATAGGACCTGGAGCAGCTTGAATCTTACTAGCAAGGAAGGCAGGAGTGTTGACCATACATATAATATATATATTTACAAAAATATTACTAAAAAGTAACAAACAAGGACAATGGTCACACGGGAGCACACGCCAGATCGGCCTACGGACCGGCCTCCCCATGTCAGCACTTGTGCTCACACCCTCGCATTGCTCAGGTGTGAGTACGTGCTGACATGGGGAGGCCGGTCCGTAGGCCGATCTGGTGTGTGCTCCCGTGTGACCATTGTCCTTGTTTGTTACTTTTTAGTAATCTTTTTTTAAATATATATATATTTTTTTTAAAGGAGGGGGGGGGTCACCCCCCTGCTTATTCTTTTTCATAACTTGGGTCAGTTAATCCCTAGATCCCTAATCAGCTAGATTAGTTTCAGGTTCATGTATGATTTATAATGGGGGGGGGGGGGGCCGGAGGCGGCAGTGACCCATGCATGTTTTGAAGCATGAGCCACTAGAGGGGTCTGGGGGCATGCCCCTCCCAGAAAATTTTAACCCTCAAACCCACAATGTGAACAACGAAAAAGCAAAAATGCTACTGGGTTATACAATATGCATAATATTATGTGTAGGCGCACAATTAGTAGCCTCACACCCAGGCCTCCCCTTGCAACTTCTTTTCCATGGCTGTGAAAAAATCTGTGAGGGGAGGCCTGGGTACGAGGCTACACAACTAGAGCACATGGATGTACATACCTACACATTGCATACCCAAATCATCAAGCATTAATAGAGTTAAGAAACAAAATCGGAGCCCAGCTGGGGATTGAACCCAGGTCCTTCTGATTGCCAGTCAGATGCTCTTACTCACTGAGCTACTGGAGGGCATAAAACGAATATTATTCCGTCATGTAATATGTGAGGCTTCTACGCAGCACATACATGTACACGTACATGTACGAGTGTTGCCCTTACCGGAAGTTCAGAGATACAACGCTTTGAATGCAGTGACATAATAGCAATATATGTACACGATGGAATAATGTCGCGATTTTTACATGGGACTGCCACACATACATTTACATACATGTACGTGCACATGTATCAAAACACACATACCCCTAATAATTGCTACAGTGCATTGTGTTGTCCTTAATGCTACGGAATGGCTACATACATTGTACATGCATACCCCCTCATTCAATGCTATATTAGGGAATGTAATACTAGACTGCAGTCTACGCTGGCGGCTGGTTTTGACTGGATGATAATGTGTCATGGCTGCGAATCTCTTTCTGTACATCGGTAGCACTAGCAGTTACCATGGCGATAGAGACCAGGGCGGTACAGGGTGGTACATCACCACAGACACAGCCGAGCGCAAACAATGCACGGCAGTGACTGGAGAAACAGTACTTGTTTGCGTCGCCCACGGCGACTGGGGTTTAGCTGCCAACGCATGATGGACGGCCCGATTGATTGTGTATGTGTATGTACTACAAATCTAAGGAGGGCGAGTACAGACGTAGGGCTAGGCTCTGGCATGCATGTACATGTACATGTATGCATCACAAGTAATGTCAGAGCAATTTGTATCTTTATACATACCCAATTAACTAGTACTTACAATGGCCTCAGGGCAATGTCATTACACATACACACAGGTCTGACGATACATGTCTTAATCTCATAGCTACATGTATTGTAGAGCTAATGGTAAACTCCTATTTGAACAATTAAATTATTCATTCTTCTTGACATTTCACCATTGCTATGAGATATTTCACTGTCGTTAGGAGCTACATGTACATGTATAAGATTAACATGTGATAGAATGGTTTGGAGTAACATTTGGGATAAATCACACTCGCAATGTACCTAGAATGACCCTAGGATGGCAAATTGTACTCGGCTTCACCTCATGCAATTTCACTCCAAACCATGCTATTACAGAGTACGTATACGTATATATCTGTACGATTTCAAATTCGTCTGCAGTGCACAGCTGTACATATAGAACTCAACTGACCAATCATCTCTGAGGGCTACGTAGTTACTATGCATCTTGTGAACACGGTATAGTACATACATCATATCGTGACTATCTAGCTTCGTTCCCAGTCTCTACTCCACCTTTTTTCGCATGTTGTAAAAAAAGCGGGAGGGAGCCTGGATGTTTTATTCACGTAAATGCGTCATATCCACAGGAAGTGTGCATGGTTTTGTGGAATTCTGTGAAGCTGGGAGTGGAGACTGGGACCGAGGCTATAGTGACTATCCAGCAAGATAAGCTTTGTCAAAACTGTCTTTGTATGCATATAAATGGACATATGTAAACACAAACGTATGGCAGTCACAATTTCAACTTTGGATCATGGTCGAGCTGGGAGGGGTCAACTTATATATAGCTGGTACCTACCACACAAGGTTGAGCTGTTGCGTGGCCTTCACCACCAGCTGCTGCGCCTGGAGGTGCTTTAGCCCCTCGCAGGGGGTATCGTTGATCATGAGGATGTAGTTCCCGCCCACCACTCCGGCCTGGGACGCCCGTCCTCCCGGTGTGACCTGGTGGAAACAAGCGACAGCTAATTAGAAGATCACCATGATCAGTAGCACCTGTATACATTGTACAGGCATCAGAAATGAGTGCAACACCGACCTCACGGCCTCGTTCCCAGGCTCCACTGCCCAGCTTTCTTTGTAGTCTCGTTCCCAGACCTAATCAACCCAGTACCGTGATCGCCTGCAGCATCCGAATTTTCCGACGGAGCGCGTGTAGAGGGTCTGGGAACGAGACTACGTTTTTTGGTACATGCATTATCTGACTGCAGGCTTACTGCATCTTCTCTGTATACATATACATGTACATCACCAATCTCTCTCTAGAGGTTCCAATAGCCCGGTGATATAAGACGGTCTAAGCACTTGGACTCCTCAAGCCCCAGACGGGGTCTGTTTATACTCTCCACATCCTCTGAAAGAATTTAAACATACGCCCTCTTGTACCGCACACAATATATCTACAGTGTAAGTTAACATCTACACATGTACAGGGCCATGTACATGCAGCAGAAACATACATGTACAATCACAAAAAAACAACAACGAAAGACAGCACCTGCAAAAAAAAAAACCTAGCCGCCTTTCCTCTTTTTTCGTGCATGGGGAGAGAGCCTGGGAACGAGATCCTGGGAACGAGATCCATTCCTAAACTACCGTTGCAGCAGTACAAGCAATGTGCACATTGCAGAGTAGCTACATGTATATTTACATGTATACTGCAAGTGACAATGAAGAGGGGCTCTATAAGCTATAATGAAGAACTGACCAAACCCTTGTTCAGCCCCGCCCACTAAATGTTTAGCACTATCAGCTAGTACCTGTATGTTACGTTAAACTCAGTCACCTGCAACTTTTATCGCCAGCTCTCAGTATTTTTGCTACCGATGACGACATACTACTTATAGCTATTCCATTTGTAACTCTGTAACTCAAACTATTGTGTGAATGCTGTAATACTTGCAGGCATTGTACAAGCACAGAGAGTGGGAGAAAAAGTGGGCGTGGCACGAATACACAAAAGCCTGAACAGTGAACCATATAACTGAACAGTCGGCAACAATCAAACATGCACATCAAGCAGGTGAACAGGATTACATGTATGTTGAGCACTGGCGGCGTAGTGTACAGACTCGCTCCCACTGCCCAGCGTCTATTTTACACAAAATCCTGGGCAGTGATGCAGTAACTAGGGCTATATAGCCTATTGGAGCCTGGCAGTATTCAAGACTGCAATTATACTGCAGTTGTAGCCAATAGAAATCCAATAAAAGTCAAATTATTCCAACTTTGTACTCTGCTGCACCAGGATATTGGCAGACTCTCTCTATCAGGCTGGGAGGTTCTAGGAAAGACTGTATGCAACAGTATCAGCTGTTAGGCTCTTAATAAAAACGCAAACTGCTTGTTCGCAGTTGTAAACTCTGTACCAATACACAAGATCGCAACATCGCAGTGCAGTGTATCTAATATGCAACACTAACGTTCGTAATACACTTGAATAAGCAACCCCAACCACCATATGCAAGTAACGCAACCCAATAGGCTACATGCCTAGAATTTGTATGCCACTATAGTAGCGACTAGCAAAGCTACATCTGTTCTTTGCGGTACAAGACACTTGCAGTAAAAAAATAAATAATAAGCTTACCCTCCCAATGCGAAGAGGCGAGCGAAAATCCGTGCCCCCTTGCAGGGTAAACCCCCAAGGGCGCCCTCCTTCCAAATTCACGGTGAACTGGTCCTCCATAGCTCTCTTCGACCGCTGGAGTGGCCACTAGCAATGGACAGAACTTGCTCGAAGATAAATAAATATAAGCTATAGCCACGACACGATGCTGTGCTAACGAGGTGCCAATCTTCTGTCAACCTTGACCTCGTCTACATGCAATACCGGATTTACTTGAAGTAGCCAAACCCACCCCCTCGTGAATCATATTACTACATAATTACATTCTTGAAATTGCAAAATGTGCGTCAGTGCTCCATACTCTAATGTCTTGGTTCCGCCATAGATTATAGAGTCTATGGTTCCGCTTGCAAACGGTGGGTGGGGCTAGGCGCATCACATGATATGATCAAACAAACAGTGGCGATATTTTAAGGCTAGATATGGAGCCAGGCGTTCAGACTACACCGCCTGCAAGGAGCCCGGCCATAAAACGGAGGGTCTCCACGCTACACCGTGAGTCAGAGATCACGTTGGAGACTCCGGTGAGCGCAGAGTCGCAGAGTGAGAAGATGAACGATGTTGCAGGGTGTATGGAGGCCGCTAGGCACCCGTTGCCAAAGAACGAGTTCGAGCGCCGGCTGCTACTGGCTAAGAAGGGAAGAAAAGTTCCGCTACCCGACATCTCCCAGATAGAGTAAGTCCAGTAGGGGTGGGCACAGTGAAGTAGCTCCCACCACTTCCGGAGTACTTATAGCATCTCAAATTTTATAGTCCTACGAGCCAGACCACATCCATTTTTTGCGTAATGTGATCTGGCTTGCAAGACTACTTCGAACATTCCCGTAAAGGTATGTACTAACTTTATTGTTTCGCTTCCCATGGGTCAAAATTAAATGGTACGGATGGTACTGTGAGTGGGCGTCCACCTATACATACCATAATATTTTGTCAGGGGTCGTAATGATTCGTACCAGGCCCTCCACCCCACTTTTACTCCACTGTGTGCTCGGTAAAGGCTGGAATGGTAAGGTCTGAGTTGAGGACTTTAGTTGTAAGTTGCCAGCCGTGTGTCAGACTAACTGACGATAATCATCAAAACATAGGATGAAACAAACAAACATACGTACACCTTATTGTAAATGTGGGTATAATTATGAGAAGCTCTGTGGTGTGTGTGTGTGTGTGTGTGATGTGTGTGTGTGTGTGCAGGATGATTATGAGAAACTCTGTGGTGTGTGTGTGTGTGTGTGTGTGTGTGTGTGTGCAGGATGATTATGAGAAGCTCTGTGGTGTGTGTGTGTGTGTGTGTGTGTGTGTGTGTGGATGATTATGAAAAGCTCTGTGGTGTGTGTGTGTGTACGTGTGTGTGTGTGTGTGCAGGATGATTATGAAAAGCTCTGTGGTGTGTGTGTGTATGCGTGTGTGTGTGTGTGTGCAGGATGATTATGAAAAGCTCTGTGGTGTGTGTGTGTATGTGTGTGTGTGTGCAGGATGATTATGAGAAGCTCTGTGGTGTGTGTGTGTGTGTGTGTGTGTGTATGTGTGTGTGTGTGTGTGTGTGTGTGTGCAGGATGATTATGAGAAGCTCTGTGGTGTGTGTGTGTATGTGTGTGTGTGTGTGTGTGTGTGTGCAGGATGATTATGAGAAGCTCTGTGGTGTGTGTGTGTGTGTATGTGTGTGTGTGTGTGTGTGCAGGATGATTATGAGAAGCTCTGTGGTGTGTGTGTGTATGTGTGTGTGTGTGTGTGTGTGTGTGCAGGATGATTATGAGAAGCTCTGTGGTGTGTGTGTGTATGTGTGTGTGTGTGTGCAGGATGATTATGAGAAGCTCTGTGGTATGTGTGACGTGTGTGGGTGTGTGTGTATATTGTGTGCTATTCCAGGCATTGTTGTGTGCTATTAAATTTCATTCCCTATTTACTAAGGCCATTCCTAATGGACATTACAATGCAATAACAGCACTTGTTTTTTTGTGAACTATAATATTATCATAACTCATAGTATTATGTACTCTTGTTTCAAGGCTGCCTGCCTCGCACTGAAATCCACAGCTGTGAGGGCAAGGCCTGGAGGCACAGAAGATGTAAAACGGCCGATTATTCACTCGAATCACAAAACAAAATTGGTTCAGGAAGCGCTCTCAAAAAAGGGGACAGCAGCAAGACCAAAATGAAAGATGATACTAAACACAAATCAAGCTAATGAATACACACGTCATGCACTGTATGGTTAATAATGACTTCATAGTTTTAGATTGTTAAAGTGGCATTATTACGCCTCCATGCGTCACGTCACTCTAGCTCAGACAGGTACGGTGCTGGATTGCCCTGGGCTGTGCCCAGGGCAGGCAGGCTCAAGTGTAGCTGTGCTACTGAGTGAGAAGTATTAGCGTGAAGACCCCATTGGCGATGTCCGCACCGGTTAGCACAAGACAAAAAGCTCTTTACGCAAAGTAGTCCCATTGTTAGCGGAATGTAACTTGAATAGCATTGTCTACCATCTCAGTTGGACGGTAAGTGCAAACATGATAGAATTTTCTGTCTCTGTTTTGCGTGCCAAGAATCCCGGAACAAGAGACAGCCGTTGCTCACCAGTCGGCAGTAAGTAGCTGGTGTATTGCAGGGATTTGCTCCTTGTCTCCACTCTGGCCATGAGGGTCATCGTCGACCCTTTTTCATTAGCGCTATGATGTAATGGGTAGAAAGTAGGCACTACATGAAAAAATACATGAAAACATGCATATTTTTGTACTCATGTAACTTTTATGCATGAAAGCACAAAACATGCATGTTTTCATGTATTTTGTGCTCATGTAACCTCTATACATGAAAGCGCAAAAACATGCATGTTTTCATGTATTTTCTCTACGTCTGCGCGCGCTGCTTTTCTTCCAATTACATCATAGCAGAAAAGGGTCCATTGCAATTATCCCCCTACATGTACTGTAACACTTAGCACGCCCACAGCGTATTAAAATGCATGGTTGATATTATTTTTTGGGTTCAGGGACTGGATGTAAGTGAGGATGTAGCTATACCTCTTCTTCTTTTTTTCTTTCTGAGCTAAATCCTAGGCACAGTCTGACATCTTTCGTCTTTATATGGACTTGCTCTGTTTCTATTTTATGTGTAGGCATGCAAAGTCTTAATATATTATGCAAACTTTTATATACATGAAAGCATAAAACATGCATGTTTTCATGATTTGGTGCTCATGTAACCTTTATACATGAAAGCATAAAACATGCATGTTTTCATGTAATGTCTGCTTTGCTTTTCCTCCAATTACATTTACATCATAGCAGAAAAGGGTCCATTGCAATTATCCCCCTACATGTACCGTAACACTTAGCACGCCCACAGCGTATTAAAATACACGGTTGATGTTATTTTCTGGACTCAGAGATGTTGGGATTGGATGTAAGTGAGGATGTATACTTCTTTCTGAGCTAAATCGTAGGCACAGTCTGACATCTTTTGTCTGTATATGGACTTGCTCTGTTTCTATTGTATGTGTAGGCACGCAAAGTCTTAATATGCAAATGGTTTGACTATGATCAACTGAAGTCTCCTATGAGACCATCAACTGTACTTTAAGGGTTTGCATAGTCTCGTGCCCAGGGGCGGGTGGAGGGTCTGGGAACGAGACAAGGGTTAGCATTGCTGCATACTAAAGCAATGTGTATAGTCTGACTCTTTATGGCATGTGCCAGTGTATGAATACTACAAGGTGCAGGAGTGGGTGTTTAATGGATGATGAATGCCAGCAATTATAATTATATAAAGTCTTCAGTTCTCCATGAGTGAACTTCCTGTTTCAGAACTGCAGGTTAAATATAGGTTAGCACCGAGGTGGAGTATCTCAGGAAAATAGATACCGAGCGAAGTGAGGTATCTATTGACTGAGATACCAACACAGAGGTGTCTAATTAGCTGATTTAGACCTAGTGTTATGATAACAGCGCCTCTATAAGTGACCGCTGCTAACCCTTTGAAGGAAGCAGCAACCTGCCCCATGCTGAGTGCTTCAGTTGTGATAGGCAGCCACTAATGTCATGAATAAGATGAGGTATCTAAACGCCCAGGTATCTAGATACCTCATTAGGCAGGCATACTTCAAAGGATATTATTCATGACTAGGTCTAAATGCTATATATAGCTGCTTCAGAACTACATACAGTAATAGTTTGATTTGGCTATATGCGTAGGTCTTGCTAGCAACTGCTACTAGTGGGTTTAGTAGCTATATAAAGCTTGCCTACTGCTCCTCTGCTCAGGAGCTCCAGTAAGAACATCTGGCTAGTAACCAGAAGGCCCTGGGTTCAATCCCCACTAGACTCTAACTGTTTTGGGGCTTCTTTACTCGAATGTTCTTGCGTACATGTATATAGTTGGAATCGGCATATATGTATCTGCTGGCAAGTGCTGGTTTAAGAGCTTCGTAAAGCTTGGTAATGTGCCCGCACCATGCTCCGTACTTTGCCGGTGCCTATATATACTGCCTGGAGCACGGGGTATGTGTTCTTGGAACACCTCTTGTTATTCAGATTTCATTATGTAGTTACTGTGATGTGTATATAGTGATACGAAACACACACACACACACACACACACACACATACACACACACACACACACACACACACATCCTTGCTATTCACCTTCCTGCCACAGATGGTACCACCCGGGAATATCCCGACACATAGCCGAAAGCCTCCTGTTGTCAAAGGAACTGGATGACGGGACCTACCTTCTCAGGGACAGTACAACCAGTCAGGACTCCCTCACTCTCTCAGTCAGGTGAGAGTCAATGGGTATGGAGTGCAGATTAAGTGAACTACAGAATGGAAGTAGGTATTAGTGGACTGCAGAATGGAACCGGGTATTAAGTGGACTGCAGAATGGAATTGGTACTGTATATAGCCTTTCAAGTCCAGGAGTACAGAAAAGCGTAGGTGATTAATTGATCTATTTACTGCTTCTGGGTCAAATATTATGCGTGGCAGCTGTGGGTAGAGAACTAACATTATTCCTAGCGATTAGGAAAACTAACATTATTCCATCGTGTATTTTGAATGTGTTGTTGCATTGTATCTCTGGACTGCAATTGCATTCAAAGCACTGTATCTCTGGACTTCCGTTAAGGACGGGGGCTCATACGTACTGTGGAGAAGTATATTTTGTCCCCTACCTCAACTTGCATTAATTTTGCAATTAAGACAGTACACACGAATGACACACATACATATTCATACATCTGCATGTAAAATACACACAAATACACGTGCACTTGCACACATGCACACACACACAAATACACACACTCTCACACACATACACAACTACACCTACACACACACACACACACACACACACACACACACACACACACACACACACACACACACACACATACTAAGCTCTATAGGCAGCCAGACATCCAAACCTGTGATAATCAGAACCCCTGACCAATACAGATTTTTAACACATGCACACACAGATGCAAGAACTCAGTTAAGCACTACCGAATGATTTGGGACGGAAGACAGTTTTGCTTTGGCTTAGGGAAATTCCCCTCCGTTGATGCACTTCTTGAGCACTTTGAAAACCAGCCAATTATCAGTGGACAAGCAGGTATGCTAGCATATAATTTGCAGTTTTTTATTCTCGTTGAAGCCATTAGTGTACCATATAGTTGATTTTTTATTGCGGGGTTCTAATGTTCGCTATATTTACGGGGTTAGGTAAACGCAAAATTTTCTTCCCGCGGAATGTTGGGGTATAGATTGTGAACCAGGGAAGAGCCAGAGGCTGCAGTCTTGTTCAAGCTTCTCTAAGGGTGGAAGGACTGTTCTGACTGAAAGAAGAAATAACAGGTTAGCCGCCTTCGGCGGCTCGATACGCACTTGCTGAGAAACAGTGCTGGACCTGTAGAAGTTTTAATAGCAACCGAGTTATGGATTGAACAAGAAGGAGTAGCCTTAGCTTAGCTAGTTTGTTGTAGCTACAAGCAAGCTTCGTAGGGGGCCATGGCAACCGAGTTAAGGATTGAACAAGAAGGAGTAGCCTTAGCTTAGCTAGTTTGTTGTAGCTACAAGCAAGCTTTGTAGGGGGCCATGGCAACCGAGTTATGGATTGAACAAGAAGGAGTAGCCTTAGCTTAGCTAGTTTGTAGTAGCTACAAGCAAGCTTTGTAGGGGCCATGGAACCTGAAACAAAGCAGACTTGGTCCTGTTGTTACTCAACCACTGGATGGTCCTTCCACTCAACCAAGTCAGTATGGGATAGAATGCATCATCAGAGTTTCCTGATCAAACCACAAAATAGAAACTGTGAATATTTTTGCTTGCTACTGTAGTATAACTCTGTACACATTGTAGTAAAATTGTAGTATAACTTCGTATATTTTCCATAAACTACATGTACTGTCTGCCATGGGGGGGGGGGGGGGTTAGGGTGATTTCAGCTGTATGTCATCCATAGGGGGGATATGCTTATTAAATGATAGCGCAATGAGAATTGAGTCATCTACAATGAATTCACAATGCACGCAGCGTGTATGCATTGTTTGTTACAGGTAAACTGTTATCATAAGTAATTATATTCATGGGGTTATAGTAATTGAGGGGGTCAGTGTACTTCCGAGAGTATGGTAATATATTTTCTTCATTTCCTTTGAGGTGTCTTGATGCAGTTGAGCTGTCCCTACCCTCACGGAGTCTCAGAGCCTGCGATCTATGACATGACTCGCTTCCATCAGGGCAGCGTCTCAGACAGCACAACGGATGCAGACCACAGAAACTCTGAGTTGTCTGTGAGTCAGGCTTGAGACGGGGACATGCATGTATACTCGGATCCTAGGTTTGGACTAGTGATACACAATGTGCAGGGATGTCCTCGCTTTGCGAGAATTGCTGGGCATGGCACATGGCATGCAGTTGGCACGCCCATAACACCCACCCACAAATGAAGGTCAAACACACACCCACAAAACAAAATGGCTACTTGCTACTATGTGCCTAGAAGACCAGAGGCCAAAGCAAGCTTACTGTGATAGTGATTATTTCCAAGTCTCCCCGTTTGGAATTTTACAGCGAAGGTAAGTGTTCGCTGGGTATTTATAGGCTATACCAGGAGAACTGGCTGGAATAGTGTGGCAACGAAAAAAGGTCAATCGAACCTTGAGTATAACCTCGCTCGCTCGGAATAATACCGTATAAAATTTGTTGTTGCCTAGTCTTTATTCAGTTGCACAAACCTTCATGCAAATAAATAAAGGGCCTGGGAGCGAGGCTAATTCTTACCTTCATGGATTGGTCTGCTGTCTGGTTGTGAAATTTTATATTCCTTTTGTCGTCTTGGCTACAGATTAACTCCAAGGAAGGCTACCTCACTAAGCTGGGATTGCACAGAAAGGTAAGTACATTTGTTTCTCTAGATGTAAGTGAGGGTATATATCTCCTCTTTTTTCTTTCTGAGCTAAAACCCCGGCACAGTCTGACATCTTTTGTCTTTATATGGACTTGCATATTATCCATCCCTCAAGAAATAAAGTATATGTAAAATCAGTGTTAGCTTATAGAGAAAATTTTGCTAGTCATCTTCCTGTAGGCTCAAATGAAAATTTTTCTTGAAAAAAATTCTGTAGTCAAGCTGACGATATGCTGTGTCACACAGGGTTATTAATTTGGTGGTCACATTTTGGCTGCACAGTAAAACTATTCTCCTGTAAAGGAATCCTGCATAAAGTATACAATATTTAGGAGCTAAGCTTTACAAAAGTAGTCTCGTCCCTGGGCTCTTGTGCACTTTGCTACTTGAGAGCCTGGTACTTTTTCTCACGTGATTTAGCTTACTTAATTGTGCGTGGGCAGGGAGCGCTCGAAAGATGGTTGATCTTCTCTACCTTTTGCTGATGACAGTGTTTCAGCGCTCGGTCTGTGGTGCAAACGAGCCCCAAAGAGTAGCTACGAGAAGCGTAGATTTGCTGCCTTCCTTCGTTGTCTGAGAACTGCAGCGGTCCTCGCCCACGTAAAAATTCAGAACGAGGCTACTACAAAAGTATCTCTCCACCCCAGAACTGGAATGTTAATAGTTACTTAATTTCATCGGTATCACTGCATGCAGCCGGCCGTCGAATTTTGATACACAAAAGCGATGATGTCTAATGCCTAGGTCAACAAGAGGATGCCTAAGGATGCTACTACAGGATAAGCGTCGTTTGACCAGCTAGGGGCGGGGTCAGTATGTAATTATTAACACTTGTTGCTAACGTAGTCATGTGAGGATCACGTTTCGACCCGAGTCTCTCGTGTCACGTGCAGACATTTTGGTGAAACTGAAAGTATCTCTCCACCCCAGAACTGGAAGCGTCGGTGGTTTGTGCTCTACCGCAATGAACTCAGATACTTCAACTCTGAAGGGGACGCTGACCCCCTGAGGGTGATACGATTGGAAGATGCCTCGCACATTGAGAGAGACGAAACAGCTGGGAAACAATTCTGTTTCAGGTCATGATAATATAAATGCTGTATAGACAAGTAAGGGTATTTGTATAGGCAATTATACACATATAGGTATGTGACAGATACTACGTGCTTCGGTAGCAAAATCATTTTTGGGAAATCAGCGCATATTTGAAATTCTGCAAACTCAGCCCCGTAGCTCCCTTTTGGTACGGCCAAAAAGCTTCATTTCTGGATGATTGCTGCAGCAACTCCTTCTATAAAAAAAACACCCACGTTTGAGTTAGATAGTGCCTAGTATTGCAGAGATAAGTGTCTTCAAAATACACACATTCAAAAACGAGAGTACTATCGGGTATTCACTGAAATAATATATACTGCAAAATGATTACTCTGCCTCACACTCACTTACAGAATGGTGACATCTTACCGAACATTCTTCATGTTTGCCAGTAACGAGTTAGAAGCCAATGAGTGGGTGGAGATTCTGAGTTGGAAAGTGGTAAGAAACGAACACTAGTATGCCCATATAAGTACATAATAGCCTTTCTATAATGGTGGAATTAATGTAACTTTATGTATAGCTAATTTAACAAGTGTACTGCCAAGTGTGGGGATGAAAATGTAAGAAAGTGCAAAGTGTACAGAAAACAATGTCCCTAACAGGTGCATATTACCAAGGGCGCATAAACCCTAAAGCCTTCGGCGGCTCGATACGCCCTTGATATTACCCGGGAGAGGCAAAGTCTCTCTCATCTGTAAGGGCAGAGCTTTCAACGCCTTGCGCAGCTGTTTGCTAAAAATTGTGAGTCATGACTTTAGTCTGAAGCTTTATATTCAGTGTAGGAATAGCAGTAATGATAAACATCTGAATTCGGGAGGTTTGGACAAGTCTATCTCTTGATTTTTAATAAATGTAGAGGGTGTGCAAGCTGACTGTTGAGCAGTTCCAATCTGTGTCTGTTGATTCACCCATGCTTATTCTTAGGTAGTAGAAAAGGACAATCTTCAAGGCAATCTTCATACGTCCTTGGCACAATGGTTCCATGCATGTACTTTACAAACTTTAATTGAATTATGCATACATGCATGTATGTTCATACGTGTTGCTTCGGATGTATTGACATTGTGCCATTATTCATTACTGCACATCACTACAGAGTGGCAATGGCCGGAGGTAATCAGCACCCTGTGTGGCTTTAAGCAGTTACATATAGACCACAGATTCCTCTGTTATGTGTTCTTTGTATACATTTTGTTCTCAATCAACTTGCATTTCCAATCAGGTTTGTTCTGTATTGTGCTTGTGTGATCTTAAAAGTAGTGTGATGCTCACTTATCCTACAGAATTTGAAGGGCTCAGAACCAGTGGTCTATTTAATAAACCCACAAGTACTGAATCCCCCCCCCCCTAAACTTAGCGAGAATACTCTTAAAATGTGTTTCAGGAGTGCTGAAATTTTAAGAGTTTAGACATTTTGTTCATAAGCTTATAGGGTGAGTACATTTTTCTGCAATTCCACAACTTAATTTTGGGTTAGCCTAGTCTATTGATCATGAGCTAGACCCTCTCTGCGCCCACCACCGGGATAAGTGGTTGCTAGGTTGGTGTAATAACCGTGAACTATGGACACTAATGACATCTGCTAGACCCTCTCTGGCCTTTCCGGTGGTGGGTGCAGGGTCTAGCTCGATAGACTAGGGTTGGCCCACTACAGTTCTGAGCTTTCAATGTATATGATATGTTAAGTGACCAAGTCTTAGCATTGATCTATAACCTATTGTCTTAGCATAGTATAGGCTGATCATAACAGAATTATTCCAGGACATAATAGGTACCACAAGTACTTCAGAATAAGGAGAGGAGAGAAGTACGTCATTGCATGACTGCATGATCATCCAGCGCAATAGCTCGGTCACAGGCATATATATTGATTAAAGGTGCCTGGCAAGCCAATTGCTGATCAATTTGCGAACAACCACACCCCGACTTTTTGGGAGCAATTTTAGTTCACCAACTATAGCTAATAGTATCACCAAAACTGTGCGTGTTTTTATATCCTAGTTGCCATTTCACTGTAATAATTTTTTTAGAGAAGATCTAGAGGAATGTTCATGAGTGCCTGCTCTATGTATGTCTCAGCTTAATTTCTTTATGAAGAGGTGTTAGTTGTATCCAACCTCATGAAACTGGCGAGACATCAGCAACATCCACTGCAGATGCCTAGCCTACTACCACGGAACATTGTCAGGGTGACGTTTTTGGAGTGGTGGGGAAGGATGGAAATACTGCATAGTCAAAATTATAGTTCTACTTGAAGGTGCATGATATTCTATTATACATGTACACAAGAGCATTCTGATTATCAATTTCAGCAAGCAGGTAGTCTATTATAAATGAACTGTGGCTGCATTTTTATTTCTAGGGGCCTAGCTACTTGAATGATAAATTAATATTGTGACTCGGTCTCAGGTGTGTCTGCTATTAATATTAAACACTACTGCTTACAGTTAGCTAATAACTAACTTACTGTGATCTGGCAGGCTTTGGGATTTGAACCTGCGATTATTTTGTCGGCAGTCAAATACAATAGACGTTTGCGGCCACATGTCACCTAAGCTCACCTAAGTTAGAAGGTCTCATCTGCAGCAGTGTCCGGGAGTATAGGGTAAAGACAAGGGAACCCCCACCCCCATTCAGAGCTTCCTACGTACCCAAGCAAATGCTGATCAAGCATGGAGTCACTCATCAAAGGTAGCTAGCTATGTCTGTCAGCCTATTCCTACCAATAAACAATGCTAAAAAAGAAAACCTATATACGGAGAGATTCAATTTATCATACGAAGTGCCTTCCCCTCAGGGCACTCAAAATAAAGGATGGCATGCCCTAGATATCATTATGCAGAGAAGTTTATTATGAGGATGATGTACTAGCCTCATTCACCCCAACTTATTCGTTAGTACCGCATGGGATTAATGGTAGCAGGTGCACATATAGCTAGCTATACAGGACTAAAGGATGAACTTCGAGAGGAAGAGCCAAAACAGGTAGCGTGAAAACAAAGCTGTAGAGTGGAGCCTGGGAACAAGGCTAAGGTATTGCAAAAGGCAATTAATAATTGATGCTTATAAATGGTGATGTGATTGAGGTAGTACTGTTACAGTAGTTTGTATGCTGTACATCCTGCATGTATTATATATTAGCATGATTCCTGACTCGAAAGTAAATTATGTGTGAACCTATTGAGGTTCACCTCTTGAGGTTCAACGCTTTATAAACCCAACCGGCTGTGAGTTGAACCTCAATAGGTTATCCCCGTAATGCTGAATTTGACAAACATTTGGCGGATTGTACACAGCGTACGATTCACAGACCTGCAGTGAAATACCCATAGATCTGACTCCCCCTGTGTCCCCTTCTTCTGAGGCTGCCATCCCAAGCTCAGATGATGCCAATAAGAGGAAGCTGTGCTACAAAGGGCATAATATACATACACACACACACACATACACACATGCATAGCTACTCAACACAGGACCATGACCTCTCAGAAAATACCTGATTTCTGCACTACTGTTTTTGTTGCTATGCTTTTATGAATGATCGTTTCACAACTGTGGCTCATGCTTCACTATAGTGTGCTTTGTATAGGTGATTGAAAAAGATCAACATGTCTCCTGTTATGTCATACATAATTAATTAACTCACAACTACCTTTATTCAGCGCAGGGTATGGATTCCATAAATGCAATCTAGTCTTTTTCCGCAGATATTTGCGGCCACGTCACCTAAGTTCAGAAGATCTCATCTGTAGCAGTGTCTGGGAGTATAGACAAGGGAATCCCCACACCCATTCAGAGCTTCCTCCCAAAGATGAAGCATGGAGTCACACATACAATGCTAAAAAAAAAGCCTATACTGAGAGACTCAATTTGTCATACGAAGTGCCGTAGATTCCACCATATCACCTCTCAGGGCACTCAAAATAAAGGGTGGCAAGCCCTGAATATCATTAGCTATTGCATCATGCAGGCAAGTTTCATTATTAGCCAATTCAGTACTGCATGGGATGAATGGTAGCAGGTGCATATATAGATAGCAATACAGATCTAGATGAACTTAAAGAGGGAGAGCCAATACAGGTAGCGTGAAAACAAAGCTGTAGAGTGGAGCCTGGGAACAAGGCTATGGTATTGCAAAAGCCTAGTGCTTATAAAAATAATATAAACGGTGATGTGATTGAGCCAGTACTGTAGTTTGTATGCTGCATGTATTATAATTATTTTGACTCCTGACTCTCGATGTACCAACGAAGGAAAGTAAGCCTGATAATGATGATGTGTGAACCTATTGAGGTTCAACTCTTGAGGTACAACGCGTTACAGGTATAACCTATTGAGGTTCAACTCTCAGACGGTTGGGTTTATAATACTGAATTTGACACACGTTTGACGGATTGTCGAAATGGTGCGCTCGTTTGCAGACTGGGGTTCGGAGCGTTATCTCCCCAAGGTGATCAAGTCGGGGATCGGGCCCCCTGTACACATATTGATCTTCGACTTTCTACGACCTAGTAGCAAGAACGCCGGTTCTTTCTTCGGATCCCGAAGCTGAATGGACGACTGGGCACGTTGCGGTGCCCACCGTGATTCCCAGTCTCGCCTATCCAACGCTTCTGGGGCACGCATACCTCTGGCGAAAAGGTTCAATCCGATTCCAGGGTTTAAGTATGTCTGACCCTCCAGGAGGGATGGGAGGCTCACTAGGCGTTGTTTTTTTCCATCTCCAACTAGGCCTGGGAAGAATTGTTTATAAGTTTGACTATCCAGGAGGGAGGGATGCTATTTTTTTTTCCAACTAGGCCTGGGAAGAATTGTTTATAAGTTTGACTATCCAGGAGGGAGGGATGCTAGTTGTTGTTTTTTTCTCCAACTTAAGTTGTTTCTCTTTATAGAAATACCACGAATAGTCATCTCTCTATCAGTACTAAGCCTGGGAAGAATTATTTGACCGTCCAGGAGCTAGCTACAGGCTTCTTTTCCCCCCTCCAAGTGAAGTTGTTTCTCTTTATTGAAATTCCACAGATAGTAATCAATACTAAGCCTGGGAAAATTGTTTAGAAGTTTGACCGTCCAGGAGGGATTGGAGCCAGGCTAATTTTTTCCCTCCAACTTAGGTTGTTTCTCTTTATAGAAATACCACAAATAGTCATCTATCAGACTCTATCAGTAGCTAGTAAGCCTGGAAAGAATTGTTTGCCCGTCAAGGGCCTGGGGCTATAGCTATAGGCTTCTTTTTCCCCCCTCCAATTCAGTTAAGTTGTTTCCACAAAATTTAATAGCCATCTATCTATCACTATAAGCCTGGGGAAATTTTTTCAAGTCTGACATGCTGGTGGCTACTGAATTATTCATTAGCTACAACCCACTACACACACTGAATACTAACAAAATAGCTGGAATGGCAAGTTATTAGGAAAAGGACATGTCACTAGCAGTATAAGCCCTAGCTTGTGGTGGGTTTGATGAGCTCATTTTTTTATGTTAAAGCTGAAACAGGCAAAACATGTACAGCAGGGTCCCAATAGCATTATGATAGTGGTTGCTAGTGTTAAGGAACCGCAAAAAAAAAAATTGAAATAAAAGCAGAAACAAAGAAACATTTATGTACACAAAACAATACAATTTATTGCAGTAATTTTAAATGAACTAATGGTAGCTAGAATATGACACAAAATTCTGGGGTAAACTGTTTTACAGTTTTACAGAGCTACTAAAAAGTAAAAAAAAAACAGTTTGTTTTTGTTTTTTCTTATCACTTGGCACTGTAACTATAGAAATTTATGCAACAAATGCAAATGACACACAATATCACTATAATGGCTAATTTTGCATGTATGCCCAAAAATTAGTTTTAAATAGTGATACAGAAAAACAAGCCAAGAGAACATGTGAAGAAAATGTATTCCAGTTACGAATAGTACAAGGTAAAAAGGAATTACAGAAGTTACTTGTTGACTGGTTAAACAGCTTAGTAAATGGTTATACTTTTACTGTACGTCAGGTTATTTTAATTTTCGTGGTAGTTAACCCAAATCTTAGAGTATTGCACTTTCACTTGCCAGACATTGCCCTTGTATATATCCACCCCTGTACCGTCAGCTGAAGGAGAGCTCCATTATACCCCCTATTGTTAACTCTGACCATAATGGTCTCTCTCCTAGGAGACTTTCACCTAACTGTACTAAGCCAACTGCACCACCAGTTTGGAGGTATTCTCAAGCTGATTTTGACAAAGCTATGTGCTGATGTTGACTTTATAGAGCTTGATTTACATCAGGGGTGTCCAGAATGAAAGGGACTCAGCAAGCAGGGCGTCAAGTGCACCAGTGAGTGACGTGTTGTATAAACTTGTCTCCAATGGCACTGCTGAACTTGTGTGGTTGATTATCTTCCAAATACTTTTCTTATCAATTTTTTGGTACAGTACCACCATTATCACTGCATGTACATGTAGTTGCTATCACCAACTTACATGTATGCACACACACATACACACACACACACACACATGTGTGGTTGATTATCTTCCAAATACTTATCTTATCAATTTTTGGTACATGCAGTACCACCACTATCACTGCATGTACATGTGTATACACAGAGTTGCTATCACCAACTTACATGTATGCACACACACATACACACACACACACATACACACACTGGAGATACCCATGATGTAAATCAAGCTCTACGAAGTTGGGAAAATGTTTTCAAGACTTTCACCTAAGCCAACTGCATGACCAGTTTGGAGGTAGCTATATATTCTCAAGCTAATTTTGACAAAGCAACGAGACTACTGACCGATCGCGAGGAACAATTCTGGACACCCATGATGTAAATCAAGCTCTACGAAGTTGGGAAAATGTTTTCAAGACTTTCACCTAAGCCAACTGCATGACCAGTTTGGAGGTAGCTATATATTCTCAAGCTAATTTTGACAATGCAAAGAGACTACTGACCGATCGTGAGGAACAATTCTGGACACCCCTGATGTAAATCAAGCTCTACAAAGCTGGGGAAATGTTTTCAAGACTACCATATGCCCACCATTCCTGATTCTCAAGGTCAGGCATCCAGCAGTAACTGGGGTTTATTGTATAGTAAGGGATAGTAGGAGTGGTTGTAGTAATGATTTCAAATGGAAACCTATATATATATCCCAAAGGGTGTTCTACCTAGACGCATGAATCTCCCTTGGCTATTAAAACGTGCAAGTCATCAGGGTCAGCTGAGCTCTGGAGAAAATATAATGGTATGCTTAAATATTGAGAAACTCATTCTTTAATTTCAAGGAACATTAATACTGGAAACAAAAAATGGCTTTGGAAAACAATGAAGCTCTTCAAGAAGGATTCAGCCACAATACCATCATTTGTGCTGCTCAAGAAAATCGACATTTCCTTTCTGCACCTCATCCACCAGTCTGTCTGCTACAGATGGCGTGTCTAGCCAGACGGTGGCTACAGACCCTCCTTTGATGTCTTTCAGAATGATGGTTAAATCTGGCAAAGAAACATGGAAAGCAAGGTTTTGACGAAACTGTTCGATATCTTGCAATGATGCAGTGCCATCTACTAGGTTGTCGTGTTTGAAGATCACTTGTTTAAGACTTTCCTGAAGAGCACTGGGAATCTTGGAGCCTTTCTTTGAGGCAGGCTGGGCTTTCCAGAACACATCTAGTGTTGTTTCCCTCCGGAAGGAATCCACCAAAGTGATATATTTTTCCATCCTTTGGTGCAATTTGTCATCTCCGTAAACTTCCACTATGTGCTGAAGAAGTCCATAGTTCAGGTAGTTCCAGATACCACACAGGTTGAAGAATCCGAAAATTTCTCCAATGCTTTTGGCATTGTAGGTGTGTGGTAGGATCTCCTGCAGAGACAGTTGCACCTCTGATCTGATGGATAGTGGTAGACAGAGAGTAATTTCAGTGTGAAACTCGGGGAGAGTGGGTGATTTTGCTTCGACTGCTTTTTGTGTCATGGTAACTAGTGACCGAAATTCATCTTGCAGCTGTGCAATCTTTGCTCTTGCAGCTGCAACTGTCACCTCTTCTAACAGAGAAAATTGCAAGTACCATCATTATATTTTATGTATATCCATTGTGAATATATAGTGATTGCTTCATAATTGATGTACACATACAATGTTTTGTGAGTTCCTGAAGAATTAATAACTGGCATTTCCACCTCATACAGGAAGTGTGACAATAGTCACACCATCTGTAACTGGCACTCAAAATTTGAACCCTAGTTTAAGAACTATAACATCGCCAGCAGTGCTGCCTGATGCTCACACGATTCAAATACCTTAGAGTATGCTTGTACAAAATACAGTATTCTGATCGGTCAGTGCTAGGGATCTAAACCTCATAGAATCTACCTTTGGTGGATTCTACATATAGAGTTCACCCCCCAGGTCATGGACTCTACATATAGAGTCCACCCCTTGGGGCATGTTTATTTTAGTGTTTGCACAATCCTTTTTTACAGAATAAAAGTTTAATAATAAGTTTATGCAGCAGTTAATTAGTTCCATTACAATGCATGTTGATAGTGACAGATGACCATAATTATATTAAACTAAAATGCGCCAGTTAATTACTTCCATTACAGTGCATGTTGATGGTGACAGATGAGCATGAAGTAAAGTAAAATGCTCCAGGGATACAGTTTTTTGTAGTTGTTTGGACATTTGCTGTATTCATCACTGGAAACGATGAGGACTCCTGCTTTGGGTTGTTCAATCTCCGCGTCCGTCTTCACAGGGGCGAAAGGACGGCTACTGGCTGCAATGAGGGAGGAGCTCGTCTTAGGGGAGGTGCTCGTCTGAGGGGAGGAGCCATCACGGTTCGCTCCAGGAACGGAATGTAGACTTTGTGTCTCGACGTGCGTTTCAATAGCAGCTGTTAGTACAGCGTCAATTTCAGCTCCAGCGTCGTCGCCCTGCATCCAGTTTAAAAGCTCGTCACTCAAGAGGTCTTCTAACTCCATTCTTCTGTGTTCTCGACTGTTGTGTTGCTACGGACTATACCATATACTGTTGCTAGCTACTCTAAATCGGTTAGACGCCTCGACCAATGGGATCCACGCGATTTAGAAACCCTCAGGCCCTTAGTAGCGCCCTCGCTTCGCTCGGGACGCTACAGCCTCGGGCCTTCGGGTTTCTAAATCGCGTAGATCCCTTGGTCTCGGCATCTAACCTATATTTATGCCACAAGCACTTTTCTCTCTAAACTAGTTATAGTAATTAGTAGTCAGGCAGTGTCAATGCCACTTTAGAATATAAAGTGCAATCATTATGCAAGAAATGAAGGTGGGTACTTCAAGATAAAGGTTTCTGAAGTAGCATTGCAGTAGCAGCGAGTTACAAGCACCTGTGAGTTACATCTCTCCATGTGACCCTTCAGCAAACAACTACAACTTGTGGCCTTGTCAATTATTACTGATGACCATTCATTATGGTGCATGCAATTCTCTCTTTTTAAGTACTTCAGTCATTCAACTTACCAGAGCTTTGGTGTAGCTTAATATCATCCATAGCACACCGAACTGACTGTGAAATGCCTGTAAATGAAATAGCAGGGTACAGCTGCATGGACTGCTGCTTGGATAATTTGGTGTAGCTATAGCTATGTATACCTTGGTCAGTACAAACATACTCAGCCAGGCGTCTCTTCCCAACAGCAGCTAACCCTAACCCTAACCCTAACCCTAACCCTAACCCTAACCCTACTACTAGATATATATTAAGGTACAACACTATTACACATAACAGAGTCAACATAATATATGCAATAGCTATTACAACATGTATACATATATGCCAGCTGGAAAAAGTACTTAAGTGGTTATATTATTATCACACACAGGTGAAAAGCAGCCCCTGGTGAAGATGCAGATATTGTAGCCAAAGCCAATAGCTAGTGTTAAATGAACTAAAGAAACAAGCCTGCCTTACTAGAGGTGATGTCATTAAAGTATCTTATATATTTTGACTCGATAATAGTTAAAGATTTTAATGTATTATTTATTTTTGTATTAATATATTATTTAGTGTTTATTGATATGTTTAATGTATTAATAATGATAATTATCCTATGTCCTACCATAACAGAGAAAACAATAATTACTAGGGTCACCCTCAATTAAATGGATGTTATAAATTTCACCACAATTTCCCGAGCTAAAGGCTTGGTTTATACCATAATAGAGAAAACTGTAATTACTAGGGTCACCCCCAATTAATTAGATGCTCTAAATTTCACCACAACTTCCCGAGCTAAAGCCTTAGTTTATACCATAATAGAGAAAACTATAATTACTAGGGTCACCCCCAATGAATTAGATGCTCTAATTTTCACCACAACTTCCCGAGCTAAAGCCTTACTTTATACCATAATGGAGAAAATGAAAAATTACTAGGGTCACCCCTCAATTAATTGGATGCTCCAAATTTCACCACCACTTCTCTAGCTTAAGCCTTTCTTTATACATGATGAAGAAAACACAGGGATGATATATGTAAACACATGATTGGAAGAGCAGAGGATTTCATGTGGATATTTCTAATATCCCAAGGAATTCCCTTGCTTTCTATCAGGGAAACCCCTTCAGTTCACCACGACATGGAGAAAGATCACTATAAATTCCACACCTTTTGGGGCTGCACAAACCTTCCCCAAATCCCTATGAGAGGGTTGGTACATTTTGGACGGGATTTTCAAGAAAGGGAATTCGTTGGGATATTAAGAATATCTACATGAAATCCACTGCTTTTCTGATGATGTGTTTGCATATATCCTCCCTGCAGGCAGTGTCAATGCCACTTTACAATATAAAGTGCAATCATTATGCAAGAAATGAAGGTGGGTACTTCAAGATAAAGGTTTCTGAAGTAGCATTGCAGTAGCAGCGAGTTACAAGCACCTGTGAGTTACATCTCTCCATGTGACCCTTCAGCAAACAACTACAACTTGTGGCCTTGTCAATTATTACTGATGACCATTCATTATGGTGCATGCAATTCTCTCTTTTTAAGTACTTCAGTCATTCAACTTACGTATACCAGAGCTTTGGAGTAGCTTAATATCATCCATAGCATCCAGAACTGACTGTGAAATGCCTGTAAATGAAATAGCAGGGTACAGCTGCATGGACTGCTGCTTGGATAATTTGGTGTAGCTATAGCTATATATGTACCTTGGTCAGCACAAACAGACTCAGCCAGGCTTCTCTTCCCAACAGCAGCCAGTGCTTTGATTAGCTTCTCATAATTTGGGTTAGTATCACTTTTCAGCCACTTGGAAAACATCTTGACCTTGCACATGTCAGTTTCTCGTGGATAATTCTTGTCAATCACATCCAGATCATCTGCCCTAACTCCCAATTGTAACCCAAGTCGATACCATACTGTACCCACAGGGAGTTCGTCCAGCTCCCGAAGGATGGGAATATGGCCACCTTCATAGAAAAATTTAGATGCATTATTATTACACGTGGCTGATTAGCTACTCACACAGGAAGGTATGGAATGTGCCCAATACATCAAGGAGTTTCTGCATGCGTGTACATTATAATGTGTGAGATTGTTACACCAAGTGAGAGTTTATGATACTATGTACACAGTGCCCAGAGTGTGCATACCTTCAGCCTGTTGTCGGGATGTGTCATCTGGCGCTTCAGCCATTTATGTGCTCATTATAGGTCACAAATGGTTGGGCAAGCAGGACCATCTCTGTATAATATAGCAACACAAACTGTGAGGTGTTTACAGTGCTACAGAGCCTCATCTCTCTACTTTTAACTTGGCCATATAAAATGTTAGCTATATAACTAAAGAATGTATAGGACACATTGTAGCCACAGGCCTCATGCATATACGCCAGTTATAGTAGACCTCCAAAACTAAGTCCACAATAGTGTGTGTCTCTCATGTGACACTGCACCGGCACAGTATTAATGCCACAACAGATCTTACATTATAAAAAGGCTTTATATTCACTCTTTCCGCAAATATCTTCTGGAAGTATACACACTTCTGAAGGAGAGAAAAAAATGGAGAGAAATACCATCAAGTAACTTGAAAGGTGAATTACGATTTTGAAGTCTGTAATGCTGCATGGTGATGAAGATGCAAAACTACTCTAAATACTAACTTCCCACTGTCATGGAAAGATAAGAAAGCCACTGTAGAACTAAATACAGACATAACTGTAGTAAAGCTAAGATGTACGTACCAGCATGAATGGTACCACAAGATGCACCAGTATTATAATTATACTAGGAATAGTCAATAGCTTATGTAACAGCTATACACATGTGCAAAAGACCTGAAAATTTCCTGTCACACCATGGATAATAGAGCGTAGAACACTCGATTATCCATGGTCACACACTGTATAGCTAGGTGGCAGATTTGTTTTATATATATAATTATCCAGCCGGATAATCTCTCCACAATGACTGCTGATGGTCCCAAGCTCCACTACAATAGCTGTATTAATGCTGCTGGAAAAGCTCAATTTGCAATACTGAGGAGTTTCGAAGCCAGTTTGACTTTGTTATGATTCATAGTAGATTTACCCCTACTCCTAAACCAGGACCTCCAAAGCAGCAGCCCACTGTACCTGTCAGTTTCCAGGTGGTGGTTGGTGCAGCTGAAAATATATTGGCAGATCAAATGCCTTCGCCACCGTATAGCGCCAAATTATGAGGGGTAAAACTTTTGCAGATTGGTTGTCTATAACATTTTGCGAAAAGAATTTTTTTGCGGACTAAAGGATTCTTGATAGCCACGCCCATGCATTGTGCTCTGCTGCTCACTCC
Organism: Phakellia ventilabrum; assembly: GCA_963921505.1. Classification (NCBI taxonomy): domain Eukaryota; kingdom Metazoa; phylum Porifera; class Demospongiae; order Axinellida; family Axinellidae; genus Phakellia; species Phakellia ventilabrum. The sequence goes on along the minus strand of OY997380.1, from coordinate 6,920,847 downwards.
CATCTCAGCTTTTTTAATATTTCACTATGAACTTTGCGTGCGGACCTCTTTTTGGCATTTGATGGAGCTGAAGCCCGCGTCTCACCAACGTCTACACTCCCCGTTAGTAGACGCAACGAAGATCGACGGTACTGGTTTTGAGCCAGAGGATCCAGCAGCTTTGCGTTAGTTGCTTCAAAGTAGCGGTAGACATGGTAGAGAGCCATCTCATTGAATCAAAAAATACAAGTACAAGTTATGCAGTTCATAGATAGTAGGTTTAGTCCCTTAGTCTCGTAATCCAGCCCTATTAATCGCTTACGGGGCTCGTGTGCAGTCCATATAATTATTTGAAAGAAAACATTTCGCAAGCTTCATTTTTGCAGTCAGAAATGAATCTGCGAAAACTGCTGAGATTATGCCCCTCAAAATTTGGCACTATATGGTATATGCAACTCTGCTGGCTATAGATCACTTTACGGAGTTTTCCCAGATTAGATGATTAGCACTGGCATTCCAAATATGTCATAACTTCCTCAAAGGGAATTCACCACAGTCATGAATATGTTAACACACAAGTTACGACTGCCCATTGGTATAGTATGTAGTAGAGCCATACATAATGTGTTAAGGTAGGAAGGGGGTCTCTGAGTAGGGTTGAAGTCGAATCTCCGAACTAAGTTGATGGCTATGTTGGCAACATCCTAGCCTACACCCATATGAAAATAGGTAAGCATCTAATTGCCCCTCTGCTTAATATTCACTATTGCTAGAATTTCAAATATTGAACTCCCCGCTTCAGGCGTATAGAAAGCAGTTTGGAAGTGGGTGGGCCAAAGGGCTGCGAATGTTTCGATATAGTTATTTTCATACCATCCAGCAAGCGTTCTTGCTGTTTTGCAGCTGTCCCGCCACAGCACTTAACAAAGACACTACTGCATGATATTCATCACTCCAGTTATTGTATCGCTCAACCACGCTCGCCTGCCGCTCTTATATGCGGCTGTAGCGCCGAGCACACAACCTAGACGTCTAGGCACAAATTAGCCAAAATTTAAAAGGTACGAGCATACGTGAAGCACAACACGACGTCTTGCTCTTTTACATAATGTAGCCATGGCTATTCGCGAACCATGAGGACTGGAAACAGCGTTTAACAACCGTCTTCTTCTCAAATTCTCTCTTGAGAAAAGGAAGAGTTCGCGGTTGGTGGGGTTGCAGCTTATGAATAATTTATATTTAGGCGAAAAGTGTAGCGGCCAAAGCTGCTACGGCCGCTACAGCTCCTACGCCACTGCCGCAGTCTGACCCCTCTTTGTTACCTACACACAACTTACACAGGACAGACCAAAATCCTACGCATGCTTTTTCACAGGAACACTTCAAATCCAGTTTTACAGCTATAAATCTGCGTTGCAATTCACAAATTCAGTCATTTCACAATTTGGACTTGCCAATCAAATATTCCCACTACCCATGCCTGCTGAAGTACTAGGGTTAGGACAGTCAGCCTACTCACAAGCAAACCATGTAGGCTTTTCTCCCCAACCCCTTGCTTACTAAGTTACACACCCACGCAGCCTAGTTACAACCCACCGCTGCTTAAGCCAGGATGACACAAATGCCAGCTAGCTGCGAAAAGGAGCAGAGTCTATGAGATAGAAAGGTCACTTTCCTAAAGACAACTGAATAGAGAAGACTAGATGACCATCTGTCTGACAAGCTGTCTGCTAGCCTTTCAAGGACACTCACAAACACTACTACAGACTTCAGGCTGCATTTTACTCACAAATAGCCTACTCAGCACTACGCGGCCTAAACAGGATCTTAGCAAAAAAAAAAGAAAAAAAAGGGTTTGAAAGGCAACATCAAAGTATTGCTCAGCTACATCGCTTTCCACATTAAGTTGACACCCCCCCCGCTGTTGATTCCGGTTGCTGCCATGGGAAAATGTAAATAGTACTATGAATCTAATTAACTTTACATAGCTCACATGACCCTACTGATTGTTTACTAATTATTCATGAGCAGTTTTTCCCTCGCTACCTTAAACCATTCTCGGTGCATGAAATTATGGTATGTGCATATGCAACCTGAGCCAAATCCATACAACATTGTAAGCTTATACACTGCAAAATGTATACTATACTTAGTGGTTAGCTATGCTAAGTGCCTACTCTATTTACAGTGCTCGGGCATTTATACGAATGATTAAATCATGTGATACTTCTCTATAACCACACACTCTCTCCCTATGTTGGTAGTCCATCACTCCCCTCACCCCCCCCCCCCTCACATAATATCTATGGATTGATGATGTCTTAGACTCTTACCATTAAGTTCTCTCAGCTAGCTACCTCAAACCCCTCCCTCTCTCTCTCTCTCTCTCTCTCTCACTTGTGCGTGTGTATGAGTCTTGTGGGCTAGACTGTAAAAGTAGTCTTGCTTTCCACAGTCTAGCCCGCAAGACTGTGCGTCTGTGTGTGTGTTTACATGCATGTAGCTACTTATGATTGTATGAATGCGTCAGTTCAAAATGACCTTGCAAGTACATATAGTTAATGCAACAGCAAATCGTAGTAGATATAGCTGTTATATAGTTGTCTGACAGGAGACAGAGAGCTAGACGGGTGCTAGTGGGCATTAATAGGAAGAATAGGCTGGCTAATCTCGGTACCATCAAGGCGGAGATCGCTTACAGTAGTGGGATGGTAAGCAATCTACGCCTCGATGATGGGCTGGTACCAAGACTACCTGCAAACAAATGCGGTAGCTGTATATTACTCTCCTACAAAAAATTTATATGCCTTGCTTGTAGATTGTGCTGGTGAAGAAATACTGGAGAAAACAGAACCAGTACAACCGCCACCAATGGCCAGCCAAGAGAGACCGGCACCTAACTCAAAATTTGTGGTTTGAGAATTTTCTGCTCTCTATTCCCCGTATCTCCAAGATTCGTCATCGATTTCATTCCAAACCACTTGCACGAAGTACTTCACGTGGAAAGGAACATCTGGTATGAATTATGAGGTTCTCAGGCATCGGGAACCAATTTGTTCAGGAAATGGAAGGCTAAAAATGGCAGAAAAATTGAAAAGTCGAAAACTGTCATTAAAGACGAAGTACAAGGGCTGCAGGAAAGATCTTATGCAAAAAAGAGTCTAAGAACTAGTGCCTTATTTTCGCTGTGGAGTCCTGTCAGAAGCGTTCCTACTTTCTCTGGTAAGCATTACCCGTGGATTCTCAATTTTCAGCCTCTAAATTGAATGGCCTGTATCTCAGCCGTTCCTTGGTCGATTGACTCCGGACTTGATTTTCCATGCGATTTGTTCTATGCTTGTTGTAGCTGAGCTATAATACCATACCTTCTTTAACAGCCTGTACTAAAGCCGCATGATAACTGTTGCGATATTTCACAGTTATTGTCCAATCAGGTCGCTATTTCACTTTTTTCACCGCTACCAGTGAAAAAAGTGTAATAGCTAGCTGATTGGCTAGAATCGGCACGTGAAGACGAATGTCACGCCCACCATCCTAGATACCGCCTGTAATTTTTACTCGCAACTGTTTGCCATGGCTGAAGGGACGGACGATACGGTGTGGCTTGTAGAAGCCTTTTTCTCCTCACCAATCCTTCACTTTCTGAAAGATACGCCCCCAGTGACCGTGGAAAGAGAGCTCATTGTAGCCGATGAGCCACACGCCCCCCTCCCAACTGAGTTTGCATCGGTGAGCGACAAAGAGCTACAAAGTTTGCGCGACAAAAACAGAAATAAGAACACAGAAAAATCCACAGCTACTTGGGTCAACCGGTTCCAACAGTGGCAGCAAGTGAAAGGGGTCAGTGTCAACTTGCCTGATATTTCACCCAAGGATCTAGATAACATACTTCAGCAATACTTTGCCGAACTGCGAACACAAAAGGGCGATGAATACGAACCAGACAGTCTCCGCACAATGCTGGGAACACTTCATAGGTACATAAAGGGTACGGGGTACTGCCACAGCATCCTCAGTGCAGACGAGTTTGCAGGGTCCAGGGAAGTCCTTAATGGCAAAGCTATGACCTTGAGAGAGAAAGGGAAAGGAAAGAGAAAGAGAAAAGCAGACTGTTTGACTGCAGAGGAAGAAGAAGCCATGTGGCAGAGTGGAGTCCTCGGTTATTCAACACCTCAAAGCTTAAATTTTACTGTCTTTTAGCCAGCACTTTGGGACGAGAGGCTGTCAGGAGCACCACCAGATGTGTATCGAAGACCTGAGGAGAACCTGAGTACGTAGACTGGGTGGAAGGGATCACCAAGACCAGGCAAGGTGGACTGGTAAAGAAGGAGAGACGTGTTCCTCAGCGCATGTTTGCAACAGGTGAAGACAGATGTCCAGTTGCAATGCTTATGAAACTCATTAGCAAGCGCCCAGAGTCCCTTAGATCAAGTGGCCCTCTCTACCTGACACCACTTCAGAACATTAAAGGGAAGGATACTTGGTTTTCAAAGCAAAGGGTTGGAGTGAACAAGATCAATGGCTATATCAAGGAAATGACGTGCCTTGCTGGACTGCAAAAATCCAATAAGCGCTACACCAACCACAGTGTGCGTAAAACTACAGTATGCAAGTTACAGAAAGCAGGGTTTTCGAACGATAAAATTGCGTCTCTTACTGGTCACAAGAGCGAGCAGACACTGAGAGAGTATTCAGAAACAGACATGGACGATCATCGACAGATTAGTCACACACTTGCTCAAGGAAAACCAACAGCCCTGCGGAATATTACAAACAACCCATCTGCTTTGTCATCTTACACTCCTGAAAGTAGTTTGTACACAGTTCCACAAATGGCTCCTTATTCTCATCTCAAACCTGCATGCACACCTCCATGGCCAATGGCCACTTACAACTGTAGCCACTGTACACTAAACTTTCATTACACCACGACAACATCTACGGCTTCATCCTCATCTTCCACACTCAGTGTGACTGCTCCACGAAAGAGAGCCAGGATTATTGAGAATTCAGACTCAGACTAAGTGACTCAGACTACATTATGTATTATTATAATACTGATTCGTTGATTGAAAGCAGACTGAGTGTATGGTTGTGATAGCATGGGTGGGAGTGAAATTTGGGATAAATACCACTCGTATTGTAGTGAGAATAGTAAATTGCACTCGGCTTCGCCTCGTGTAATTTCACCATTCTCACTAGCTACAATACGAGTGGTATTTATCCCAAATTTCACTCCCACCCATGCTATTCATATACAAATACCACGCCTGACTACGTGGGCGCCAATTTGTTCAGGAAATGCAAAAAATCTCGCTTCTTTTCTGATAGGCAACCGCTTGGCGGTCCAAAGGTCTCGAAAAAGACCGAGTTCATGCTCATGTTGGGTATTATTGTAACCAGCGAAGGTTGAGCTTTCGGGCAAAATGCGGATTATACATAGATACGCCATGTATGCAGAGATATGAACACAAACACGAAGCACCATTTTTTGTCACTTCCCACCCCGCTGGCACCGCCATAATATAAGCATAGATAGTAGAGTATAAGCGCGTATAAAATGGGCTTGGTCTATAAATTATACATAAATGTGACTGTACAAAGTGATCTGGTACTCAAAACCAGTACAACTACAGGTGCATGGGAGTGAGACAGATGATGAAGTTGTGTACGTGTCTGTCAAATATTGCATGACGTCACATACGCATTCCATGGAAAAGAATACGGAAGTTATGCAAAGTTATACGGTATCTGCCGCTTTATATCTCCACAACCTTCGAGGGCACGGTTGAGTACACCCCTCAAAAACCTTGGCTTGCAAGTGTGGAACCGGGACTTTTGCATTACATCATCTGACAGTATAGTGCACGTGATGCCTTCCAACCTCTAGCTCTATTTCTCAGCTCAGTGAGTCAGTGCATGCTGTTTGGCTTCGGCAGACTTATGCCGCGCGCTGCTTCCTTGACATTCTTGTGGTTTTTGAGGCTAAGAAAACATTCGAGTGTCAGACGGCAGCTGTTCTGGCAGGACGGAGAAGTTTGCTGTAACATCAGGCCTGTGTAAGTTTGCTATATACAAATTATGTCATGTATTATACTTCACTGAGAGTGAAGCTGGCCGGCCAGTGGTTGCATGCGCTGGCCCCAGTGATTTAATAATTTTAGAGATATAGCATGGTAAGGTTGACAGCTACTGCTGCTGAATGTTCAGATGTAGGAGTCAAGGCAAAACAGTATTTTTCGGTAGTCGGCATCACTACCGGTAGCTATGTGATTATTCCTACTAGTGATACACAATGTGCAGGGATGTCCTCGCTTCGCGAGAATTGCTGGGCGTGGCACATGGGCACGCTCATAGCACCCACCCACAAAAGAAAAAGGTCAAACACACACCCACAAAACAAAATGGCTACTTGCTATTATGTGCCTAGAAGACCAGAGGCCGAAGCAAGCTTACTGTGATAGTGATCGCTTCCAAGTCTCCCCGTTAGGAGTTTTATAGCGAAGGTAAGTGTTCGCTGTGTGTTTGATAGGCTATACCAGGAGAACTGGCTGGAACAGGTTACGACGACGACGAAAAAAGGTCAATCAAACTGGAGTATAGCCTCGCTTCGCTCGGAATTAATGCTCTCCAGGAATTAAACTGTCTGGGCAGTGGCTAGCTATGAAGTGGATTTGAGGTCCAACTGACTGTTACAAGGTTGGTGATAGTTTAACCTTCAATCTCAAGCTCTGCTCCCCTGCTTTTTATCTCTGTACACTGCTAGTGATAAAAAGCTTGAGTGGAGTAGTTGTGGCTAATGGAAATGATTGTTTGAACTCTCTCTGTGTAAGAACATTCAATTCACGAAACCTTGCCAAACCTTTGTACTTTTGCTGAATTGAATTGCTGGTACTTTGACTGCTTTCTTTGGCCCAGGAAAGGCTTTGGAAACAATGGGGAAAGATTTTTGGCATTCACTACAGTTTTCACGTGTTGTTTATCTGCAGTTGGAAGATTTTCCCACTTAGCTATGCTAAAATAATCTTCTCTTACATTGTAACTTTGATTGCTCCCAGCGCTCATTAAAACGTCGCGTTATGGTTCAGAAATTCCTTGAACCAACACTGTAAGTAACTTTGAGCCCTGGGTTGTCCGAAAATTGGTGGTTGTAGCTGTGGATTACTCTGGAGAGGCTGCCTTTCGGTAATTTATTTGTCTTAGTCAAGTACTTGCTCATATGGTGCTGTACGGCTACTCGTACAAAATTGCAATTGCTGGATGTGGTCATGTTACATCAGTTTGTTTAGCCCACTGTAGCATCAGACGTACTGATCCAGTTCTGTATGAACTTACAGATTCTGTTTTTCCACCAATAACAGATTGTACTACTTGTGCTCACTGGCTCGGGAGAGTGAAGAGCTTGGTGCTTGCGACTACATGAAGAGAACGCTGATAATAGTTTCAGTTATACTACCAACTGTACTGTAATTAGTATTTTACTGTGTTATGAAAAAAATTTTTTTTACTTACCAAGTCTGTTGCAGCAGTAGATCCACAGCTATGTCACAGATACTCCGAGCAGGTAGCGTTCAGCTATTTGTGAATACAATTCATACCTCGCGCGCATTATATAGTCTCGGGTACCCAGACCCGTCGATTTTCGACGGGTCTGGGTACCCGAGACTACGCATTATACGTGTAGCTTTATCCGATTGGCTCGTTTTGGCTGGAGACTATCACGTGCTTGAGTTCATGCCCTCTGCCCTCTGTGACATCAAAAGGGGCCGCATCAATGGCGACAGTGGAGACCCTGTCTACAAAACTGATAGATCCGCCGGAAAGTAAAACAACCAAAGCAGTGCGTGTTACTTTCAAGAAACGTTCTTCATAGATACATCTTCTTGGTACTGGGTCGAAACGCGGTATTGGAAGTTGAAGAATTAACTTTTGTGGCGGTAGAAAGTTAAGCCAGGTTCGTTTTTGGCCAATAATTCCTTGTTTCTGTTTGTTGCACTCGCAGGTAAGGTATGGTACAGTTCTTACGGGCTGAATTAGATTACTCTTGATGAGAGCTTTCATCTGATACCAATTATGAAGAGCATACCGTTTGATTTACTTTCCGGATTTTATAAAATAGCCGTTTTAGATGTGATTGTTTACGCACTTAATTACAATGGGAGGAGCCGTATCCATGGAAACCAAATATTTCATTTTCATCATTGATGACATGTAAACACAATACAATCAACACCCAGATCCTGTTATGCAATGCAAATGTGTAGGGTGAGTGTAAATGATACATAGTATGCTGATTTTTGACTGTTCAAACATACTTGGACCTGGCTTAACACCACTGAGCTCCTCTGGGAGTGAGGATATTGTCCAGTAATAAAAGTAAAACAGTTTTTTGCTGCTGCATCCACACAATGCAAATAAAACTTTGACTAAACCTTGACCTTCCAATGTCTTGAAAAGAAAATTAGACTATGATAAAGCTGCCGGCGTAAATTAGACTGGTGGTAGCTACCAGCCATGCATAGCCATGGTAGTCTTATATTCATAGGTAGTCTTGAGCCCAAACGTTCCCCCCGGCCCCCTGGCAAAAGAACGTCTGGTGTTCTAAATGAATTTTCTGTCACAGACTCCTTATTAGTTTGCTGAAAATCTCATAATTATGTGATTGGTTACTGCATAGCTATGTAGTATATCATTGAACGCATTTATTGAGCTATCATCGTAGCAACTTTACAGATGGACTAAAAACTGTAGCTACTGTGTATCTACAGGATTTGTATATAAGGGCTCTTCTGCATTTTCACAAAGGGGTCTAATGGAAAAAGATCCCTACTGAGAGTTGCTTGGAGATAGCTTGCTCAGAACAAGAATCGCTCCCACCCAGGACCATCCTACAGTGCCAACAATTTGGAACAACAGCCCGCGAAGAGACCCAGTGTCCCTACTCCAAACCATGCACTGCCAAAAAAATATGTGTGACTATTAAGTGATTACCTGAATTTCGGAAATCTGAGTATGAAAGTAGGAGTTATGCCTCAAAGTGGGTAATTTGTTTCTTACTATATGAAAATTGACTATGGAATGTCGAGTTCATTAGCAAGGAACAAATTGCCCACTTTGAGGCCTAACTCCTACCTTCATATTCAGACTTCTGAAATTCAGGTAACCACGAAATAGCTACAACTACACATTTTTTGCAGTGCAGGACCCCCAAAGCAGTAGCCCACTGTTGAGCAGGAGCCATCCTATAGCTACAGTGCATCGCATAAGGTACAAAACCATATATTGCTGCTGTTTCATATTAGCCTCGTATGTAGGCCTTTCAGATCAAATCTAGCCTCGTTCCCAGGCTCTAGTGGAGGGGAGAGTAGAGCCTAGTACACACTGTTTGTGCATGCGCAAGAATTTATGGAACAGGGCCAGTAAACGTGTCCACGAACGAACTCAGTCACATGGCGAGGAGTAGTACGGAGGCAGCATACAGGTATAGTAAGCGGAAGAACTAGAAACTGTCTGATTTTTGGTTTTCTACATCTGAAAGGCTTTCTAACCAGTCCAGAATAGCAAAACTACCTGTAATTCTAGCTATATCCGCTAGGATTATGGTAGCTGTCTTACTACAGACATTCGGAAGCGCATCTCTCCTAGTAGCTGCTCGATTTTCAATCTCAGATCAGGGTGGTGCCGCTTGTTACTTTTCCTTTGGGCAGTGGGAAATTGAATTCTCTAATTTTCATAATGGCCTGGAATTAGCTACATGTTGCATGTATATGCCAGCTAGTGCTTTGCCCACACAAAATTGTTTACCAAAATCCTTGCACATTAACTATATACACACCTGTACCTCACACAAAGGAAAAAAGGGCGGGCCAGACAGTTTAAGTTATTCAGGGTCATATAATTAACTGGAATTTACAGCCTGAGTCCGCACCTGCTCCCAGATTGCATACCAGACACCCCATGTGAGATATACATTGTTGTGAATAATGTTTGACTCAGTTCCTATTGTCTGTCGTCATGGATCACAAACTGATAAACAATAAAGGTTACATTTCGTATGTGGGACACACCAACCATGTAGTGTGGGAGCCCTTATCCTTTCAAAGGAAGATCTCTACATATAATTTAGACCTACAAAAAGGTAAGGATTAAAACAGACATGGCTACCTGAGTTTCAGTCCAGCTGTTCTGAGAAGTATTTGTAGGTAGCTATGTAGCTAGCTAGCTCAGGAGCAAGAGTTTACTCATATAGGGATTGGCGTGGTTGTCTGGCTTTCAGTCAGGAGTAACCACAGATAACTTCTTGTATGAAGTGCATCACATGCGTTTATTACAGTGATTAGAATTACATGTCCATCTCATATTTTGTAACTGATCCTTGCCTGGACAAAATCAACTCATTTATAGTCATGCTCAGCCACAATGCAGGTGTTCAGACAGGTGTTTTCTTGTTCCATACCAGACACAGCCACTAACTAGGTGAGGGTATACACTGCTGTGAATAGTGTCCAACTCATTTCTAATTGCCTGTTGTCATGGATCATACATTGATAAGCGACTATTAGCTACATTAAAGGTGCTTCTTGTTTAGCTTAATTAATAATGGTAGCTATGTAAGATTGCATAATAAATCATGAAATTTGTTAGGAGTAGGTACATAGTATTTTGTTGTCACTTATGGAATAATGTCCCATGGTGCGGGTGGGAGAGGGAGTTGATTTCTAAGTTTTCCCTGCATTTGACATTCAAATTCCCACCCTTGTCCCACCCTCCTCCTACTAGGGAGGGTGGGGCATAACTTTGATAGATGCATAAACGGGATCGAACGGATCAAATCTAGCCTCGTTCCCAGGCTCTAGTGGAGGAGAAAGTAGAGCCTGGTACACACTGTTTGCGCATGCGCGAGAATTTACGGAACAGGGCCAGTAAACGTGTCCGCAAACGAACTCAGTCACTAGTCTCGTTCCCAGACCTTGGCTTCTCCCACTTGGCTACTCAGTCACATGGCGAGGAGTAGTACGGAGGCAGTATACTAGTACAGGTATAGTAAGCTGAAGAACTAGAAACTGTCTGATTTTTGGTTTGCTACATCAGAAAGGCTTTCTAACCGGTCCAGAATAACAAAACTGCCTGTAATTCTGTATCCGCTAGGATTATGGTAGCTGTCTTACAACAGAAATTTGGAAGCGCCTCTCTCCTAGTCTAGTTCCCCGCCGACTTTTCGCCCTCCGTCGGGAAAAGTACTTGTACGTCTGGTAACTGCCCTATTCCGTTTCGGTTCACGGTATTCAAATCATTGACGTAATCATTGCTCGCGTCACGTTAAGCGTTGTACACTGCACGTTTTACGTGATGTCACACGTTAAATTAAAATAATACAATGCGCCAACATTCCGGCGCACTTGAACCGAAATGGAATAAGGGGTTTACCAGACGTACTTTTCCTGACAGAGGGCGAAAAGTCGGCTGGGAACGAGATTACCTCTCTCCTAGTAGCTGCTCGATTTTCAATCTCAGATCTGGCCTTCAGCGCCTTCAGAGGTAAATGGGATCGAACAATCAAACTAACGATCACTTTCTAGGCATCTACATGGCGAAAAGCCATCATCAACGGCTTAGCCTCGTTCTTTAATAGACTCTTCTCAAAGCACCAATTGTACGCGTGCAACGAACGATAATACGATGATAGACGGAAAGATATTGCGGCGTAGTATCCGCTAGTTTCCAAAGCCCCAGAAATGCTGGGGTAACTGAGCATGCGCAAACAGTGTGGCTACCAGGCAACTTTACTACTCCGCCCACGCAAGAGCCTTTGGGAACGGCTAGATCAAATCAAGACCACAATCGCTTATGTATAGCCTGTTCCTGAGCTAAACTTAGCAACCAATTGTATTCTCTGAAACCTTTCAACCCTGGTTTATAGTTTGACTGCGGACAAACATTTGCTCTGATGTTCCCCTCCCCCCTCCCCACCTTAAATCGTGGTCAGCAACTTTGAAACTGTTACACCCTTTACACTCTAGCCTAGCCACCTAGCTACTGTTTGGCCCATGTACTGGACAGTGTGGCCTAATTCAGTTTACAAAAGTGGGCGTGGCTCTACAGAGCTAGGTCTGAGCTAACCTTGACTGTAGCTTCAGTTTCTCACCAGTCAGTTTCCAGGTGGTGATTGGAGCAGATCCAATGGCTTCACTAGCTATTTGTATAACACTGCTGGCTATAGTTCTACAAATCACTTTACTGACTCAATCACTGGATCAGATAATTAGCTTTGGAATTCCAAGTATGTTATAACCTGCCTCAAAAGGATTTCACCACAGTCATGAATATGTTATGACTGGTGTAGTACTTTTGCATGTACTAGAACTGTACATAAAGTGTTAATTAAACCATTCTCAGTGTATGAAGTTATGGTATCATGGAGTATGGCCATTTTTTTTCGTAGCCCAAAAAAAAGGCCGCCGCATTAAATTGGTATGTTCAAAAGTCTGCTTTAGCTACATGTAGTCATAAGCCTTTATGAACCATACCTGTTATTCTCAAGTGTTTTCATCAGCAACAACTCTTAGCGATGCTGGAGAACACCGCTGAAGTACCACATCGGTAAGTCACTAAATGGGCAAATTGTTCTTTTTCTGATAATTTTCAGCTGGGCTACCACGATATTGGCTGTAGCAATTACAATGATTCGAACACGAAGAAATGACATTGCACTCGGGCAGTGGACTCATACCAGACTGTTTGCAAACAACTCGAAGTTTTCGCTACTAGCGCTCTCTAGGGGTTCATACAGGATTTAGAGTTTGAGGGGGAGTAACTCAAAAGGCGTTCTGGAGGTGGCTTATAGCCATTCTAAAGTAAGTAGCACATGCACAGAACATTCTGGAGTAATGTTGAAATTTCAGTTGTGAAAATTCTTGGGGGGGGGGGTGAAATAGCTTTGGGTGGGGGGGGGGGGGGGAATAGCTTTGGGGGGATATCCCAGGTCTTCCCCTCCCCAGGGAAGTTTATTATGAGGATGATGTTCTAGCCTCATTCACCCCAACTTGTTCATTAGTACTGCATGGGATTAATGGTAGTAGGTGCACATATAGCTAGCTATACAGGACTAAAGGATGAACTTCGAGAGGAAGAGCCAAATCAGGTAGCGTGAAAACAAAGTTGTAAAGTGGAGTCCTGGGAACAAGGCTATGGTATTGCAAAAGCCAATTAATAATTGGTACTTATAAATAGTGATGTGATTGAGGCAGTACTGTTACAGTAGTTTGTATACTGTACATCCTGCATGTTTTATATATTAGTATGACTCCTGACTCGAAAGTAAATGATGTGTGAACCTATTGAGGTTCACCTCTTGAGGTTCAACACTTTACAGGTGTAACCTATTGAGGTTCAACTCTCAGTCGGTTGGGTTTATAATGCTGAATTTGACAAACATTAGGGCAGATTGTACACAGTGTGCGATTCACAGACCTGCAGTGAATTACCCATGGATCTGACACCCCCTGTGTCCCCTTCTTCTGAGGCTGCCGTCTCAAGCTCAGATGGTGCCTCTAAGAGGAAGCTGTGTTACAAAGGGCATAATATACATACACACACATACACACACATAGCTACACACATGCATAGCAATAGTTATAAAATTAAATTTTTTAAATAAATTTTATGGCATTTCTGTAAAGAGAAGCTTGGAGGGAAAAAAGAGAGAAAAAGAAAGAGAAAAAAAGAGAGAGAGAAAAAGAAAAAGCCTAGGAAGCCTCCCATCCCTCCTGGAGTGTCGGAGCGCTGGATAGGCGATAGCTGGGAATTACAGGAGCCACTGCTGTAACGTACCTGCTCAGGTCAAAGGCAACAAGTTAGAACTTACTGGATATCCTAACTGAATTGTCTGATCTAAATCCATTGGAAGAGAGACTCATCTCACCAAGGATCCTGCAGTGATCCTGCAGTGAACTACCCATAGATCTGACACCCCCTGTGTCCCCTTCTTCTGAGGCTGCCGTCCCAAGCTCAGATGGTGCCTCGACATCTATGACGCTAATACATACACTCACACATACACACACGCATACTCAACACCGGACCATGACCTCTCAAAAAACACCTGATTTCATGCACTGCTGTTTTTGTTGCTATGCTTTTATGAATGATTGTTTCACAAATGTGGCTCATGCTTCACTATAGTGTGCTTTGTATAAGTGATTGAAAAGATGAACATGTCTCCTGTTATGTCATACATAATTAATTAACTCACAACTACCTTTATTTAGCGCAGGGTAGGGATTCCATGAATGCAATCCTAGTCTTTTTCCGCAGTCAAATACTTTAAATATTTGCGGCCACATCGCCTGGGCTGACCTAAGTTCAGAAGGTCTCATCTGTAGCAGTGTCTGGGAGTAAAGACAAGGGAATCCCCACACCCATTCAGAGCTTCCTCCCCAAACAAAAGCTGATCAAGCATGGAGTCACACATACAATGCTAAAAAAAGCCTATACTGAGAGACTCAATTTGTCATACGAAGTGCCGTAGATGCCACCATATTACCTCCCAGGGCACTCAAAATAAAGCGTGGCAAGCCCTGAATACCATTAGCTATTGCATCATGCAGGCAAGTTTCATTGTTATGATGTAGCCTCATTCGTCTTATTAGTACTGCATGGGATGAATGGCAGTAGGTGCATATATAGATAGCAATACAGATCTAGATGAACTTCAAGAGGGAGAGCCAAAACAGGTAGCGTGAAAACAAAGCTGTAGAGTGGAGCCTGGGAACAAGGCTAGGGTATTGCAAAAACCCGATGTGATTGAGCCAGTACTGTAGTTTGTATGCTGCGCGTATTATATTATTTTGACCCCTGACTCTCGATGTACCAACAAAAGAAAGTAAGTCTGATAATGATGTGTGAACCTATTGAGGTTCAACTCTTGAGGTTCAGCGCGTTACAGGTATAACCTATTGAGATTCAGCTCTCAGACGGTTGGGGTTTATAATACTGAATTTGACACACGTTTGACGGATTGTCGAAATGGTGCGCTCGTTTGCAGACTGGGGTTCGGAGCGTTATCTCCCCAAGGTGATCAAGTCGGGGATCGGGCCCCCTGTACACATATTGATCTTCGACTTTCTACGACCTAGTAGCAGAACGCCGGTTCTTTCTTCGGATCCCGAAGCCGAATGGACGACTGGGCACGTTGCGGTGCCCACCGCGATTCCCAGTCTCGCCTATCCAACGCTTCTGGGGCAGCCATACCTCTACAAGTATATCTGACCCTGCAGGAGGGATGGGAGCTCGCTAGGCGTTTTTTTTTCTCCAACTTTTTTTTTTCTCCAACTAGGCCTGAGAAAAAATGTTTAGCTATGAGTTTGATCATCCAGGAGGGAGGGAGGCTAGTTATTTTTCCCCTCCAACTAGGCCTGGGAAGAAATGTTAAGCTATATATACGCTTGACTATCCAGGATGTCAGTTGTTTTTTTCCCTCCAACTTAAGTTGTTTCTCTTTATAGAAATACCACAAATAGTCATCTCTCTATCAGTACTAAGCCTGGGAAGAATTATTTGACCGAGCTACAGGCTTCTTTTCCCCCCTCCAATGCAAGTGAAGTTGTTTCTCTTTATTGAAATACCACAGATAGTAATCAATACGTACTAAGCCTGGGAAAATTGTTTAGAAGTTTGACCGTCCAGGAGGGATCGGAGCCAGGATAATTTTTTCCCTCCAACTTAAGTTGTTTATCTTTATAGAAATACCACAAATAGTCATCTATCTATCAGTAGTAAGCCTGGGAAGAATTGTTTGCCTGTCAAGGGGCTATAGCTATAGGCTTCTTTTTTTCTCTCCAATTCAGTTAAGTTGTTTCGAAATACCACAAAATTTAATAGCCATCTATCTATCGCTATAAGCCTGGGGAAACTTTTTCAAGTCTGACAGGCTGATGGCTACTGAATTATTCATTAGCTACAACCCGCTACACACACTGAATACTAACAAATAGCTGGAATGGCAATTTATTAGGAAAAGCACATGTCACTAGCAGTATAAGCCCTAGCTTGTGGTGGGTTTGATGAGCTCATTTTTTATGTTAAAGCTGAAACAGACAAAACATGTACAGCAGGGTCCCAATAGCATAGCTAATGGTTGCTAGTGTTAAGGAACCACAAAAAAATTAACAAATAAAAACAGAAACAAAGAAAAGTTTATGTACACAAAACAATACAATTTACAGCAATTTTAAATGAAGTAATGGTAGAATATGACATATATAATATTATAAAATTCTGGGGTAACTGTTTTACAATTTTACAGAACTACTAAAAGATAGTTTGTTTTTTCTTATCACTTGGCACTGTAACTATAGAAATTTATGCAACAAATGCAAATGACACACAATATCACTATAATGGCTAATTTTGCATGTATGCCCAAAAATTAGTTTTAAATAGTGATACAGAAAAACAAGCCAAGAGAACATGTGAAGAAAATGTATTCCAGTTATGAATAGTACAAGGTACAAAGGAATTACAGAAGTTACTTGTTGACTGGTTAAACAGCTTAGTGACTGCGGTATCAATGCTTGCAGCGGTGAACTTCAACATCCTACCAGAAATTTGGTCCGCGGGCATCTTGCTTTAAAACATCTATTGATTGTAGAAGACATATAACCTCCTCCTCTGTACATAACAGATTTTCTGGGCCTCTCTCAGGCAATTCCAGGTGTTCAGCAGACTCAAAGGAGCCATATAGGGGTGGCAATGATGTAGTGAAGCATTAAATATTATAGTACTAATTGTTCAACATGTTCGCTTTGTCCAGCTCATTGTCTGCACATGTACCATCAGATTGATGTGTTGATGGTATTGTGGCTGAATCCTTCTTGAAGAGCTTCATTGTTTTCCAAAGCAGTTTTTTGTTTTGAAATTAAAGAATGCCTGTTTTGAGTTTCTCAATATTTAAGCATACCATTATATTTTCTCCAGAGCTCAGTTGACCCTGATGACTTTGCCCTTTGGAATAAAGTGTTTTCACTTTTGCATTGCATGTTTTAAGTTCTTTGATAGCCAAGGGAGATCCATGTATGTAGGTAGAACACCCTTTGGGATACAGGTTTCCATGCATATGGTATAGTCTTGAAAACATTTCCCCCAGCTTTGTAGATCTAGAGCTTGTTTTACATCAGGGGTATATATCCAGAATTGTTCCTCGACCAGTAGTCTGTTTGCTTTGTCGAAATCAGCTGGAGAATAGCTACCTCCAAACTGGTCATGCAGTGGGCTTAGTATATTTAGGTGAAAGTCTCTTATAGGAGAGAGACCATTATGGTCAGAGTTAACGATACGGGTGGGGATAATGGAGCTCTCCTTCAGCTGTGCAGGGATGGATACAAGAGCGATCTCTGGAAAAATTAATTGTTTCCTATGCAACGCTCTAAGTTTTGGGTTAGCTACCACGAAAATTAAAATAACTAGACGGACAATAAAAGTAAACATTAAAAAATTTAAAGGTATACAGAATCTTAAAAATATGAATGCTTACAAGACAAAGAGGGCAATTTGTATCGAGTCCAGGGGCGGAGGAGCCATGCCCTCCCCCTCCCCTCCCCTCCCCCCCTCCCCCCCACTGAACTGACGTGTGGCACTCCTCGCGCAGCTAGTCTTTCGTGCCAACCCCCTTCCGCAAAATCAGAAGGGGGCTGTCACGCGAGACTATCGTGCAGTATTACAACATTCTGGCAAAATTTAATTGATGCAAAAGTGTAGTATACACAAGTTGTGCTGGGTTAAATGAGTAAAGAAATGATACACGTGTGCTTGTCAAGTTAACAGGTTACTACGGTTACCTGTTCACAAAATAAACAGTGGTGATTGTGTTACTAAAAAAATTCAGTTTAAGTATCCAGTGCTTCTAAATACTTGATAATGTGCCGAATTGATTCCAGTCCCGTTCCAGATGAAGAACCCTACATGGAACAGAATTAAGTATTAGGCAGCTGTGTAATGACGTTGACTATGTTACTTCTTTAGAGATGATAGAAGATAATCATTAGCCACACCCTTTATTAGAGAGGCACATAGCTACATTTGTACCAAAGCAGCCATATACGCCTGCAATGCATATCCCAGTTCTAAGACAGTGACCAAAGCTACAAGTTCAGCCATACACTATGGGTGGTCAGCCATTCACTATGTTATTGTAGGAAAAAAAACAACCGGTTATACCACTCCAGGTTTAGCAGATACGCTATTCTGGCCTTCACTCTCGTAGCGTACAATATTATGTGTTAAACCTCTTCGTGGTCGCGGTATAACCTTGTAAAACTGAAGATCACATCAATGCTAATGACTATACTCATACATCCACTCACCGTGATGTTCATGAAGGAGACAAACTTTCTCAGAACTGCAATCATTTCCGCAAAAGTCTTTGAGGGTGTGCCCAACCTTATCAGGTCCACTGTGTCCTAAGGAGGATAAAAAAAATTTGTAACGACATCACATATAAATACTTCATATAGTGCCAAATTTTGAATGAGTATCATGAATATGGATGTGACTATCCGAATGTTAATCCCTCAAACAAAATTGCCCCAGGGGTAATCGACGAAGCTTTATCACTGCTCTATGGTACATGTACATAGGTCTGCAGTACATGTATATGAGCAGAAGCAAAACCGATCCTCATAAGGACAGTCAATCTGCTGCCTACACATTTGCATGGAGTTACCTGGTTGTGTTTGACCAGAATTCCTAGCAGAAGTGCAGTGTACGAGGCAACAATGGAGTCCTCCATGTGCTGGCCTGCTTGGTTGAGGGCTGGTGTGTGTGTGTGTGTGTGTGTGTGTGTGGTATATTGTATAAATACTGGCTATAAAAAAAGTCACAGTAATTACACTTGTGTTTCATAGCAACACTTCTTAGAATAGTACCCAACATGTGACAAGATCTGCAGTAACCTAGCATTTCTGAACACCATTTCTGAACACCATTTCTGAACACGCATGCTTCACGGATGTGCATGGTTAGTTGCTATTTATTGTGAACGTCTGGCTCGCAAAAATAACAAACCAGCCCCCATCTCACCCCACCCAGTCCCCCCCCCTTCCCCATTCACTAGGCTAATAAGCAATACCTGTTGCACTGTACAGTCTACGCTAAGCCATCGATAATTACCGTATTTGCTCGATCAGACGCCGCGGCTACTATTTATTTCATCACACAATTTTGTGCGGCTTCTATTCGAGAGCGGCTACTATTCGAGAGCGGCGTTTATTAAACTCAGTGGTATCGGTAAAATCTTTTGTAAATGTAAGGGCTTTGAGAAAAGCCAGTTTTATAAGATCAACAAAGAATTAAGATGCGGTGACTTGGTTTTGAAGCAAAACTTCCAGCTTCTTGATCAGCCGTCGCTTTCCTACAAAGCGGTACCTACACGGCACCTCCAATCCGTTTCCTCGTTTTCGCAGATGTTGAAGAGGACGAAGATGAGTTGGAGGAGAACGAACTTGTTCTACAAGACTGCTAATCCATTATACTATGCTTTCTACAATCCTTAAACTGTAACCACTGTGATTGATCGTTGATTGATTTTGATATTGCCATCGAGTCACGAGGTTTGTTCACGTGCGCACGTGCTACTTAAATATTAGCCGCGGCTAGTATTCGAGAGCGGCGACTATTTCGTTCAGCACATCCGGAGGTGAGGCGACAATTCGAGAGCGGCGACTAATCGTAAGCGGCGTCTGATCGAGCGAATACGGTAAGTGAACACTTCCGGTTTTGCCCTACGTATAGTAATGTATGGAGGCTGGGATTGCCTAAACGGCAGCTTCTTTGCCCAGCTGTATCTCAAAAACTATTTGGTGTCTGGTAATGAATGTTGTGTATATTGTAACATGTTCCTTAAAGTCTACAAATAGAGTATAGTCAGTCTGGACCGCGCTCCTGAAATGCTGCCAGGACCGCCACCGTACTACCCTCCGCTAGCGGGTCTGCCAACTTTGAATTTTGGGACAACATGGAGCAAAGCACAGAACTGGAGCCATTCTTTCTCTACAGCTATAAAACCTTCCTGTCTACAAAATATCTAAGTATCATTACCTGTGTACAAGTATTGTTGTGAATATGGACCAGTGAACTTCGGGAAAAACACAATAATTTGCACGCTCATAACTCGGCCTAAGTACGGCTAGTAGACAAGCAACAAACGGCAGAGCTTTCTTCTACCTTAGCTCCATATGCCATGAAGAGTTCTTAAATCTACCACTCACTGTTTCTGAGATATGCCCTCATCCACCTCCGGGGTTACAAGCAAATCGCTCTCTGGGCTAACTTTGATGTTTGGGACAACCTGGAGCAAAGTCCGCCATCCCCACGAAACTTGCACCACACGCACGTGAGATTCCATTAAGTAACTCTGTGTAATGCCTACCGGATATCTGCCTTTGCTGCAGAAATACGGTGCAATAAAAAAGGAATTTCAGCTCTTTCATACGCTTCAGCAGGGTGAGTTATGTAACGTCACGCAATCACGCTTTGTAGAAGGCATTGTGTAAATTAACTGCTAATTAATTTACCCATGTACTTGTACATGGCTTCCTGCACTCAGATGACACACCTCTTTTACCGATGGCTTAGTGTAGACTGTGTATAGCCACATGAGAGGCATGATATGTACATCCCCAGCAGTGCAACTGTTTCGGCATATCACATTTGTGACCGGATTTGCGAAAAGGGACATCCCGCATGCGTGTACTTCAAAGACGCGTATCTACGTAACGGTACACATGATCAAAATGAAACATGGGTGGTTCTTACAGGAGGCGTTACTGTAGTAATAACTCGAAAATGAGCTATTCTGCCAAACCACAAGGAAGATATGGGACAGAGTTTGCAGGATTTTTGATCGCATGATAATTTTCGAAAATGGTGATGCTACCGAGGTGCATACATGTATCTCTGGAACGATAGACTTCTAGCGTGAGATAGTTGAAGGATAGTACTTGTACTATACCAAGAATCATTCGTGGCTCGCTAATGGATGTCACGATATGAGAGCGTGCAAATTGGCAAAATATGGTCCCTTTTCGCAAATCCGGTCACATTAATTTTATAGTCTACCGTGAGTACAGGGTCCTGTTCTAATTAAGTGGCTCACCAGTTTCAAATTCTTCTCTGCTGAACACTAGGGGATCCATTGGTATACTTTCGAACTCCTCTTCACTTTCACTTTCACTTTCCTGAAAAGGAAGATGAATATTAA